>CANYBF011343120.1:0-18101 GCA_948192965.1 Dalechampia spathulata | reverse complement strand
TAATTTTTATTTTATGTCTAAAATTAATTTGTGCATGAAAAAGCATAAGAGGAAAAAACATAAACCTGTATATCCATGAAATGATAAATAATGAAATGTCAAATGATAACATGAAAGAAAAATTAAATAATCATTCATCTAATTACTTTTATAAATGACTATGTGAAAATTTTTGATTTTACAAAAAGAATACCAATTCTACAATATTTTAAAAGATTATTCAGAAATTACAGAACAATTGTCGAAAATTGGATAAAATTTTCTATAAAAATTTAGGTTTTATGAAAAATTATAAAAATAATTGATTTTTAAATACTAATAAAAGCAACATTTTCTTTTAAAAAAATTAACAGGAAAATTTAGTATAGGTTTAACATAAAAAAATTATTAATTTTACAAAAAAAAAACATTATTATTATAAAAATCTAAAAATAAAACTCATTATTTTTTATAAAAGATATTTAGTGCACACTATAAGTCTTAAATTAGAGAGTTAGACATGTGAAAATTAAGATTTTTATCGGTCAATATATTCATATTCAAATGGAATATTATCTTCAAAATAAAACAATTAATGTCACAACTACAATATGAAGTTCTATTAATAGTTATCACTATCACTTTTTTTCTTATATTTTAATCACTTTTCAAGCTATGTTTTTATGCATTTTATTTACAAACCTTAGCTTAATATAGTGATTCATGCATTATTCATTTTTTCATGTATCACATTCTTATTGTTGTATAATTAGCATAAGATCATGCATTTTCTTCATATGTCTTGCATATTTGTATGATATTTTAGTTTTGACATAGAATCTTGTACGTCAACCATCATTAACTTATAAGTTATTCATGTTTAGCTTTATGATACATATTTTATAGGAATAGATAATCATTTCATGCACAATTTCATTAGTTTTAGATCATACGAGTCATGTTTTAAACATCACGACTCGTGATTATCTTGTTAGAATAGAGAATTTTCATGCTTTAAGGTCCCATAACTCATGTTCAAGGGAACATAAGTCATGTTCCTCACATTTGGTATTCCATTTCATGCAACCGAACCTCACAAGACTCATATGAGAAGGAACACAAGTCGTGTTCCTTACGTGCTACCTAGAAATTTTGAGTTTTGCATACCACGAGCTTCCCATGAGTCATATTCTACTTTACACGGCTCGTGTTGCACATTTAGGTTGCATTTCTCTCGTATTTTGCCCTCCTTTTCTTGGCCATTGGATAATAGTTTGTAGGATCATGATGCATTTTAGGATTTAACCATGTTTTAGATAGTTTTGGAAAAAAATATAAAGGTGAGAACGTGTGAAAGGAGGTCAACAGAGACATTAAATAGAAATTATACTTAGGGTTTATAAAATTAAGGGAGGAATAGTTATAATTTGGGGTATGATTGATTTCTAATCTGCTCTTTTGGATTTCTCTTTTCTGAAGTTGAAGTGAAAGACTTACCAGCAGAATTGACCGACCTATTTCTTATTCCATGTTCTTCTAGTTAGTTTGAACATTATTATGGTTGTAATTTCTTTATTTTTCATGTTCTTATTTTAAATTTTAACTATGAATTGACAGTAATTTGTAAGGATTGAATAATGTGTTGAACATAATTATTTTCTTTCTATTAGTAATTTATTTACTTTTTTATGTTTTTAAGTTGTGATTCATACTATGATATTTAATTGTTAAAACGGGTTCTTTTAACATACAAACATCTAATTAGTCCTATTAATCACTTTCAAAGAAGAGTTAGTTTAACTGAATAAACTTAGGAATACAATAAGGTTAACTACCTACATACGAGTTAATTAAAATTAGAGATTTAATGTATGGTAAATGAATTTAATCATTATAGCTGACCTAGCAATCACCAAAGTATGTTGTTAGCTTAACTTTAGTAAGTAAATATTTTTTTGATTGGAAGAACTTACATTTAAACACTACTTTGAAGTTGGTAACTAATTTAAATATGAAAAGTTTTATCTTTATTCAACATTATCCATTACTATTATTAGATTGTACATTATATATACTATGATAGTTGGTTAATAAATTTAATAATTAAATAAACTATCACTTAAATTTGATTGTTGAATTATCTAAATAAATGATGAAATTAATGACTAATATGTACTACATTTGGTCCCAATAAATGATACCCTTATACTACAATTACGATCCATACTCTTATCATAGCGTAATTGCATGATAAGAATTATAAATTTAAAACTTGTTGAATTCACATTACATTTAATTAATGTCAACTCATACGTGGTGTTTTAATTGATTACACTAATTAAGGTACCATAAGTTTTACTAAACATAATACATTAAATAAAAATAGACATATTGCAAAAATTGCAAGACTGGACAAGTTCATAAGAAGATAATTGTCTGCATGATATCATTTGCTGAATTCCCAAGAAATGATTGATACTAATGATATGTTAATAGGAGTGATACCAAACTCATATTCTACCTTAAATGTCTTGAATTCGAGTTTCTGTCTTTTATATGAATAGGGGAGAGTAAATTCGAGTTTCATACTTCAATGGGATTGATAATTTGCTGAAGAAGATAACTAGCATTGATAAACAATTTTAGGTCTGTCGAGCATGCACATACAAAAAAAGCTTGACTTTAACGTACAAAAGTTAAGATTCTCACTTGAAATAGAGTTCCAAAAGCTTCTTCAAAGTGTCAAACACGCTAGTGAAGGGGTTGAGTGCAATGGGAGACTTCAAACCTAGGTCTGGAAATTGGTTTGTTAGAGCTTGTTGCATTCCAGACATAGACATCATTGCAGCTAGCTGGCTATTGGACATTACTTCACAGTCTTGTGGGGTGTCCTTAATTTTGCTTGGGTCATATCCCAAGTTTGCCAAGTAATTTTTGTACTTCTCTATGAATTTAGGACCCGGATCTGGCCTCCTTGAGTATATCTGAAACATTTATCACCCAAAAATATCAGATTCTAAAGCCACCAGCTAATGTGCATATACCTGATCATAACTTGAATGTTTGCAGTAAGTTTATGAGATTAGTGCTTGATTCAACTAGATAAGGGACAATTTGTAAACAACTTGCCGGTAAAAATAATAATTTGTTTGATAGCAATCACCATCTATAAATGATCACTTTCAATCTCTAAAGCTATTTGCGTCAAAATCTTCAGCTTCATAGCTGAAATGGGTGCTGGCTTTCTTTTGCTATCAAATCAGATCCGGTCCAAATTACTAATAAAAATACAGAATCTTTGATGCACTTACTGTTCAACATCATTTTGTTTCTTGAACTAAACTAGCTTGCCTTCAGCCAATTAAGTCCTCATGCTATGTATAGAAGCATCTTCGAATGTTTATTACCTGGACGAAGCTTTTGTCCTTTGCTCCAGAGACGAGAGCGAAGTTGTCATAGTCGGTAGCAATCACATCATAAGGTTCCTTCGGAATAAATGGCAATGTTGGAAACCGAAGGTAACACTTCTCCTTGAACATTACTTGTTTTTCTAGTTCAGTCTCCTTCTTCTCCGAATCTTCCTCTGACAGGCATTGCACCCGTCCCCTTATACCTGTAATATACCCATCAGGGCCCCCATGGACACAAAATGTGTCTACTTGAATAGCTGGCGTTTGCATATCAAATGTATACACACCCTGCAAGTTATAAAATCATGATATGCATGCCGCCGACCAAAGCAAGAAGTTTGAATGACAATATGCAAGATAAAACAAATATGAGAAACGAACTTTTGGACTAACAAAATTAAGGATCATCACATCCTCTACGGAAGAAGAGTTTGTGGATGGAAAATGCGCTACAATCTAAGGTATCTAAGGCCAAAAACAATATTTTATCTGAGACTTGAGATTAGAATTACATTGGAAAGGCGAAGCGGATCCAAAGGATAAATATTTTCACTGCAACTAAATACAGTGAAATAAACATTGTGGTATTCACCTGAGTACAATGGCAATCTTCTTGGCCTTGTCCAGCAAATCCACGTTTAAGAGAAGCTACTTCAAACCACCGTCCAGAATATCTGACAGGGTCAAAATCCTTGGCTGTCATGCCTCTCATCATCATTAACATGCCACCTCTAGCATCAGGGCTCTCATCAAGTGGAAGAGTTATTTTATTATCTGCAGCTATTGCAAGCTGGCATATATTCATTGAAGGAGATGCATCTAATGCAAAAATCTGCCAAGAAAGAAGATAGAATTCACGCTTAGCATAAGATAAAATTCACGCTTATCATAAGATTGACAAGAATCACTGAAACATGACCGAACATTGCATAGGCAATGGCAAATGGCAGCGGCAAAAAACAAAACAAAAAAAACCTCACCTTATTTGTTTGGGAAAGAAAAATTAACGAGGCAGCAAACCCAGATAGCACATGTCTAACCACACCCTTACTTGACGAAGGGTTATTGAGTGAACATAACATTTTTCCAGGTGCTCCCCTGTAAAACAATTCGGAAATACATGTGAATGAAACAAAAGAAACTCGATCTTCGGTTGGAGCCAGAACTTTTTACGGTTATGAAGGAGATCGTACGGATTTTTTTTCATGTGCTGAAACTCCTAAAAGCAAAGTTAAGCCCAAGAAGATCAACCAATAACCGTGTAATAAGAACTGGGTACAAGATTTAATAATGGACGATGCAATTTCAGTAAATAGCATTTGAGAACAATCATCTTGGGTATGATTCTTTTCCGTGATTTTTTTCCCGTTGTGATGTCAATGAAGGCATGGAATTAGGATTGAGAACTATCACAACTGTAACTAATAATCTCTTATGAATTTACACAGATATTCAAACATATAAAGCGCGTTAAAATATATGAAACTTTTTAAAAATACAACAGAATAAACGCTATCCATCTTTCAATTATTTGTAGCCACACATACACTCTGCGCATGCATAATACAATTGGCGACAACTGAAAATAAAATGAGATGAAGGCGCAGAATTAATCATGACGAAACGCAAAAAGCAATCAAACAATCATCACAGACAGTAAAAGCAAACACTTATCAGAAGAAAAGGCTTATGAGACAGAAACCTCTTCAAATGGATCGTAGGAGGAGAGGAAGACCAGCATTGGAAAAGCAATGGAGGATGATGAAGATGATTACTACAAGTGATCGAATTGATTGCGTTTACCCCCATTTCCTTTTTGTTTTCTCCTTTTCCAGCTTCTTCTTCTTCTGCTTCTACTTTTGAGGGTACTCATCAACCACCATGGAGTACAGTGATCCATTCATTAGTCGGCTATTCGAAAACAAACGACACCGTTTCCTTTCATTTCTTTTCGTCCCTTAAAAACCACTTAAAATTAATGGATTTTCTTATTCTTAATTTTTGTTGTCATTTATGAATTATCTTAAATGTCAATTATGTTAAATATGATATAATAAATCATATTTGAATAAGTATTAATTGTTCTCAAAAGTAATTTCATAAATTAGAAAAATGGGGGAAAAAAACACCCCCTTTTGGGGATGGCAAGACTTTGCAATTTACATGCGTCTATAGCAAGCAAAAACAAACGGCTATAATTTGGATGGTCGCCTTTGGCCCGGAAATCAGAACAAGCTCTCCTTGACGTTTCCTCCTGTGAGCAAATTGAAAAAGGAATCCTGTTTACTCTCATTTTCATTTTCAGCTTCCTCTGTATGGACATATGTTGCATTTGAGGTTGCAGTTGGAGCAGGTCTTTTCACTGAGATGAATGCCGCTGTTGCTGGTTCCAGTGCCGGTCTTTTGACGGAGACAAATGCCACTGGCCTCGTGCTGAGCTTTGATGATGAACTTGAGGTTGCTTGCAAGCCATCTGGTGGAAGATTTTCACCTGGAGCTCCTGGAATATTACCCGGTTCAATTCCACCTTCAGCTTCCCGACTGCTTCCACTCTTGTCAGTGAAGATATCTGCCTTATCTTCCTTCATGTGAATGGAAACTTTGGCAGCGTTGTCCTCCTCATTCGCGTTCTTAGATTCGGGTTCATCTTCTACAAGCCAAAATAGCCTCATGAATGCACGAAAAATCAAAAATTATAATCAAGTCAAGTCGCCAGATTTGCATTATTTTAGATGTACAAAGACAATCAGCCAGATGAGAATATCTCAGGATAGTTGCATGGTATTTTGAATGGTCTGCAAGTTCATTATTCTAACCAGCCATATTAGTCTATCATCTGGTTTGAATATGACAACCACTTCAAGATACTTGTGCAAAGATGCAGTTTTATAATCATGGCTGAGACTGCCTTTCCATTATGGGAACTGCAGTTCAAGAGGGAACTGCAGATATTCTCACCTCCAAGAAAAGACTCGATACTAGTGTACCGTAGAGCTGATCTTTCACCGGAAGCTTCTCCAAGATTCCCATCTTGACTTTTTAAATCAATGGTGTGTTTTGATTCAAGTAACAAAAATTTGTCCGTCTTCCATATACACTCCAAGGTGATATATTCTTTATTCGTTGGATAGTACTCCCTAAAAACCTGCATCAATTTTACAAGGAATGAAAGGAGGGACAGGTTTACGTGAAGAGCATAGTGGACAAATTTTGTCGCAGAAGAGTTTCGAAACATATAGAGATCTAGCCAACCTCAAGTCCTTCCTGGGTGATTTTTACTGATTGCTTCTGTTGAGAGATAGAAGAAACCATGTTGAATGCTGAAACAACATCAAGTAATATCTGTAGGGAGAAAACCAAATAGATGTTTCAGGTCTAAAAACCAATGCATTGCAACCACTCCCGAGAGAACAAAGATTTCCATTTGCATATATGCTTTCAATTATCTGTCCTGTACATCAAACTTTCAACTTCATGCCATCCATTGTTCTGGTGAAAATTTTCTATATGCCATAGCAACATGCTATCCATATTCATGCAACCTTTCTTCGTTTTCATGTACCATTGGCTATTTTTTCTTACCTATAGTTCTTGAGAATAAGGACTTACTTGCTGAACTAAAAGTCGAAGACGTGCAAGCAGTGCTAGAACCGTCAGAGAAAATCCCATGAAAAAAGATTGTGCAAGCAAAGTAGAAATTACACTACAGGATGGTCAAGGGAATCATCCAAGTGAAAAGGAGCGACTGATGCATCCTAGATTGTTTCTCTAACAGCTCAAGATATATATATATATATATATATATATATATATCTGTGTGAAAAGCTTATGCAAGCTACCATGATAAACAAAAGCGAGTAAACCAAAATCCATATGATTATTAAAATCTTAAATTACCTAAACAAAGATCTATAAAGCAACAAAATAGGGCCTTTAATTACCAAATATATGTAAAAAATACGTGTGCAAAATTAAGGCCTAAAAATTAAGTACCGTTAAGAACTCTAAGGATGACACCAATTTGTAGAGTTACCAGATTTGAATCATCACATCATTAAATATGTTTGCTGAGTATAATATTGTGTGAATTTATCACAAATTAACCAAAAAAAAGATACATAGCTGCCTTCAACATTGGTTCAACCATCTGCAACAAAAAAAAAACACAAAACATTTAGTTTTGACATTGTACACATGTTTGATTGTCATACGATTCTTCAATATATTCTTCACATTCAATTTTTTACTAAAGCCAACAAAGATGGGAATTGCTAGAAAATTAAGATACAAAACAAGGGTGTAGAACCAAAATAAGAGAAAAGGAAAACTGTACCTGTGATAGTAAACGAGCAGATCCTAGGAGTCGCTCCATAAAGTTAGGGACTCTACAGTCATGTTTTTTCCCCTTCAAACTGTAATAAATTATGAAAATTTTCAAACTTCAATCCGTAATCAAGAAAAATGAAGATAGGCATAACAACTATACATCCTATTCAAAGACTATCAACTATTTTATTTGCACTGCAGCAAAGCACACAAAAGTAAAAAGCTTTCTTTACTAACAAGAATACTTCCACATGGACCATTAGTATAAACCTAGAATGAGTAGTAAATGTTGTGCCTTCTTTATATTGAAACAGACATAGATGATATCTGTAACCATGCACTGAACTGGCATATTGTTCAACACACAAAACCTTTTGTTACATATACATATGCTAAAACAATTAGAACTGCAATTAAAAGGCACTAAGGCATTCACCAAGGCACTTGAGAAAGGCAAAGCAAGGCCACCAGGCCTGGTAAACATCCAGGCAAGGTAAGCACAGCTAGATATAGTCCAGGCACCACGGAGAAGCAAGGCCAGACATCTAGGTGCTCACCTTGTCACATTTCACATATAAAAATGTGAAATTTCTCACCACCCACATGTTTCTTACAAGATTTAAGATTAGATAATACTACTACTTTCCATAGCGTGTAAAGACAAGAGAAACTAAAAAAGCAGAAGAATTGTCACCAAGTTCCTGTTAAGTAAATGTCTCAAAGTTAAAATTAAAAGTCATCAATCTTAGGTTAAATTAGAAGTCTCCAAGCAGTTGAAAATTATATCGAATTAAAGAAACTGAAATATAAGAGGAAACAAACACATTAATTGTCACACACATACACTAAAAAAGAGGGATTGGATCATGATGATGATGATGATATAATAGATGTAGAAGAAGACGACTAGAGATAAAAGAACCTTACCATTAGCATTTACTTTTGCATGACATAATTCTGCTGAAATTACTGATTTATTGATGATATAAATTTTAAACATTTGTACATAGCATACATTTAATAAAATATATTACATGCGAGTATTTTGCGTGACAGTGCACCTTCTTGCATTGAAGGCATCTAGCACTTTTAACAAAATGCACTCAACTCATGGATTAGAAAAAACCTTAATTGTTTATAAATTTCTTATTTAAGGCTTTAATATAATTTCCAACAATGAGGAAAGTGACTAGTTTTCTAATAAACTTGATTTAGGAAAGCATATTGTATCAAGAAGAGCTCAATTAGCATGACACTAAAACCATCAATGAGGAAAACTCAGCAGGCATTCGCATTAAGCATCAGATAAAATCAAGTTTTCTTCATGAATGTTGTCATTCTAAAAAAAATGATGACGCCTTTTATCTCTGTAATACAGGAGTACATCAAATAAACAGCTACAGTAAGACCCACGTCTTCCATTGTCAGTAAGATCATATCACGGCTAGTAACGAATTGGCATACAAGGATCGAAAGTGTACCTTTCTAAAAGATGTATCTTCTGTTTAGGTTTCCTGCCAGTTATAACATGAAAACAAGAAGCTAATATCTCCTCCAACTTAGCTGATTGCAAGAGCCTCAAATCCCTCCTCACCTGGCATCCCACTCCCAGTCACTAAAGTTGGAATATGCATACATAAACATATAAAACAAAAGATAGTCTCCATAAAAAACTCAATATGTGCACTCAGCCCTTTTAACTTTTTTCCTTAAATCCACAGACAATCAACGAAATAAAAATTATTGCATATAAACAGCAAAAGTTACCTTGTTTCCACAGACCAAACAAAACCCAGAATCATTGACATTAAAAGAACACAAAATTGCCTCAGATAAAGAGTAATCCTTGTACCTTTAGGAGATACTGAAAATAAGAGGTCCTTCTGTGCTGGTTCTTGTTTTTGTACACGATTCTTTCAAAAACCCCACACTCCGCTCTGAGTTGCCCCAGAAAAGACTTTAACCTCTCCTCTATACTTCCAGTTTCATCACCCATTTTTAGACCAATTTTCAATTTTTAAAAGTTGTTCTGGAATTCTTAGCCATGTTGCCGCTGGAGACTGATGGTTTGACCAGAAAGGATAAATTAGGATTAAAATTTTTAAACTAACGAAATGGTTATATACTTCTAGGCAATGATGTTGAGCGAAGGGATGAAGAAGGAGAATTAGCTAGCAAAAATTAGGGTGTAAGCAATAACAATCAACATGGGCCTGAAGAAAGCAATGGGTTCGGCTTTTCATCTCTAAGCATTGGGCTTTTGAATCTTAATCAACAGATCTTTTTCGAATTTTTCAAAATGTAAGAAATTTTGTATAAAATATCTTATTTTTCTGAAATAATGAATTTTTAAGAAACGTATTTATAAAAATAATATTATTAAAATATATTTTATTTTATTTTATTTTATAAATTTTTATTTCAAATTTATTATAAATTTATCATGAAAATTATTATTTTTATAAGAAAAATAATTACTTTTATGAAAATTTTAAAAATCATTTGATATTATTATAAAATATAAAATAAAATTCATCATTTTTACCTTATCAATATCTATCAAATTCAATTATATCAAAAATTATAATTAACAAATTTAGATATAAAGGACATTTTTATCCATATTATTATCAACAATGAACAAATAAACATCTATCATTTGAAAAATAGTAAATATAGAAAAAAAAGAATAAATATTATTTTTTATTATTAATAATAAAGGTAACTACTAAAATTACATTCATACCAATAAATTTTTAAGAATTTTTTATATTCATTAATTTGTACCATGAAAGAGGAGTTAATTGAACCATTTTCTTAATTTTAAACATGTAAATAGAAAAAAATGTCATATTTATTTTAATAAAAGAATAATTAACTATCAAATTTATCAAACCCCATATATTTATTATATATTTATTACATATTTATTATATATGTTATATTTATCAATAATGAATAATTAAGATTATTTATCACATTCATTATATTTATTAATTTATCAATGATTGATGGTTTGTAATTAAAGATTAATAGACTATGATTAATTATCAATGATTGATAACTAATAATCAATAAGCTGTAAGGTATAATAACATGGGGAGTAAATTTTGTATTTTGAAAAAATAATAACTTTGATTTTAAAGATTTTGAAAACATACTTTAGAAATATAAAGTTAAAAAGTGATATTTTATTAATAAACTCTACTTGTATTAAATTTTTTAAACAAAAAAATACTATTTATTTATTTATTTATTATTTACTTTAAAATGGTTTAAATTTATATAAGGTTATTTGTTAATATATTATTTGATTTAAAGTATTTATAAATGTAATAAGAGTAACTAAAATATCAAATATATAAATATCAAATTTTATAAATATTAAAAATGAGATATTTAAAATATCATATTTTAAATGATATTGTTAGATCCTAGGTTTTGAGTGTTGTATCACGTGTGAATCAATTTAAGTTATTTGCAATTTTCTAAGTGTTTTTGCATTTGGTACGGGCATACTACTCTTGGTACGGTCGTATCAACTGTTGTATGTGAAGTGGTACGACCAGACGGCTGGGCGTACCAAGTGTGTATTGTTTCATTGGTTTTGGTACGGGCGTACCATTGATTGGTACAGCCGTACGTCAACTCGCAGGAATTTAGTTTGTCAGTAAACCTGTTTCGGTACAGGCGTACCAATGTGTGGTACGGGCGTACATGAACTCGCAGAAAAATTTGTTTGTCAGGAAACTTTGGTGGTACAGGCGTACCAAGTGATGGTACGGCCGTACTACAGTTCCCTCCCATTTTCTAACGGCTAGTTTTAAATCCGTACGGGCGTACAAATACTATACGGCTGTACGCATCTTAGAAATTAGGTTTTAAAGTCTGAAAAATGGCTAATTTCACATATAGAACTTTCATACTTTCTTTGCTAACGAAAATACACTTGCAGAGCTTTCATTCTTGAGCTATTCTCACCTGTTACAAGTAAGTTTCAAGCTTGTTTCTACATTTGCTCTTTGTGGATTATTGTAATCTTTGTGGGGTTGGTGTGAGATTAATCCATTGGGGATTATTGTGTATTTGAGTTGTTTGTAAGGATTGAGATTGTAAAGGTTAGAGTGTAAGCCTTGAAAACACTGAGGATTGGATTCATTTGTGAATCCTTTGTTGTAATTGATTGAGATTTTAGTGGAACCTTAAGTTGAGACTTAGTAGAAAGTGGACGTAGGCAAGAGTTAGCCGAACCACTATAAATCGCATGTGTTGCCAGCAATTCTTGGAATTTCAGTTTTATTAGGTGTAGTTAATCTCTCACTAGTATCTTTACAAAATCTATTAGGTACTAAACTTTATTTTATAGTATTTAGATCAGCTCCTGTGTCAAATAATGCTATTGTATCAAAAACATAATTTGATGAAAATTTTATTTTTTAAAATATTAAGTATTTACGAGAAGTTATTTCATGTAACACATTTATGAAATTGTTATCTTTATTTATCATACTAATATTGTTATTTTCTTCTTCATCTAAAATATCTTTAGAAGAGTTATATTTATTTTTGTTTATTTCTTAGTGTTTAAATAATTTTAAAATCTCTTTGTTATTTAATTTTTAATTCTTTTAATTCTATTTTGATTTCTTTTATTTGTTTTTATAAATCTTCTATATGTTAAATTAATTATAATAAAGACTCTTGTTGTTTAGTTAATACATTTATTGTTTTACTACTAGATTCTAAAGTATCTAATACAAATTCTTCTAGACTTAATTCTTGTAATTTTTTATAAAATTTATAAAATCTAGATATGTGTCCTTTTTTACCATAATTATAGCATTCTAAGTCTTTATAGTTTTTATACGTTGTATTTTTCTTAAAATATTTTTTGTTACTAGGTTTTTTATATTTACTTATCATAGGCTTTTCATAGTAATTATTTTTATTAAATTTCTTTTTATGATATTTTTTGTAAGATTTGTTGTGTGATTTTCTATATGTGTTTGTACATTATCCTTTACAATCATTAAATTTTTGAGTTATATTATAATCAAATTATTTATAGAATAATCCTAACTCTTGTTTTGTTTTACGCATTTCATA
This sequence comes from Dalechampia spathulata, assembly GCA_948192965.1. Lineage (NCBI taxonomy): Eukaryota > Viridiplantae > Streptophyta > Magnoliopsida > Malpighiales > Euphorbiaceae > Dalechampia > Dalechampia spathulata. Next base: position 5,280 of record CANYBF011343120.1, on the reverse strand, counting down.
CTTTAAAGATTTTTGTAATTTTATATCGTGATAAAGTTTTAAAGCTTATTTATGAATTATACTAATTAATTGACCATAAGTTAATAAACTATAAGGTATAGGGTTTCCAAATTCTTGTTTTATATTATTTCTTACTTTTTCTCCTAGGAAAAATGGAAGTCCATTTACCAACTTTTCTTTCTAAAAATCCTTATTAGAATTTTTCGTAAGCATTATACGAGTTAAAAATATTGTTTTATAATACCGAAAATCACTTAATTTTTTACAACTAAGATTACTTAATAGTTCTGCATTTTTATCTTTTAAATGATATGAATCTCCTATAAAATGTAATTATATAGTTAGAATTAATATAGATACATCATTTTGTAAACTATTACCATGTTCATCTAATATAGGTGTTCCATCCACATAGGTTTTTATAGTATCTAATATTTCTAAGTGTTGACTATCTGTTAAATGATTATCCTACCAACCTTTTAATTTACCCATGAAATGAGCAATTATTAGTTTTTCTATACTTTTATCAAAAGTGTTTATTTGTGTCCTATAAGCATTTACAGGTATTGTCATTTGTTGTAATAGACTAAGAATATTATATTTAGATAAGTTATATATATTCCATTCATAGACAGAAGATGCATTATATTTATATTGTGGGAAAATATTTTTCCTATTATCTATACCAAAATCTAGTGTTGAAGTATATGTTGATTATGACTCATATGATTTATTTTTAGACTTAAAGTTTTACTAAAAGATTTTAAATCCTCAGTTTCAAGAGAAGAGTTTTCCTCTGATTATGAAGTAATATCATGTGATACAATATTAATTATCTTAGGATTAGATATTGAGGCTATACTTTTAAGTTGTTCCTTAATTGCTCTTACAAAATCAGCATTTTTATCTTCTTTTATCTCTTTCTGACTATTAATAGAAATTTGATATGGTTTAGAAATGAGTTTTAATTTCTTTTCTTTAGAATCTTCTTTTATTTTAATTTCCTTTCCTTTAATAGATTTTTCTATTCTATTTAATTGTTTTCCTATACTACAAAGATGTGCATTACTAAATTTATTTTATTTCAAAAGTTTTCTTTGTGGACCATTTTTGTTATAATTTTAAATAGTGATATCATTATTTCATGTTCTCCATAATTAAATGAATTGTTTATTTTAGGTGGGTGTTCAGACTGAATTACTTTATCTTTTACCTTCCATTCTGTTTCTTTATTTCCAATAGTTATTGGATTTATATTTTTCTTATAAATTTATTTAAACAAACTAAAAATTTTGATTTTTACTTGATTATCTTCTACAAATCTAATATATTCTTTTTTTAAATTGTTAATATTTTTTTAGTAATTTTTAATAATTTTTCTATATTTTTTGTAGTTGTTATTTCATTATAAAATTCTTCTTCATTAAAAACAAATTCTTTAGTTATAACATTTACTTCGCTATCTTGATTTATCATATTTTCTGTTATAGTATATGTTGTAGGTGATTCTGGTGATGAACTCATTTGTTCATTATATTGATTTAATCTAGGGTTTGGATCTAATGGACCTAAATTATCATATAAAGAATGTGGTATATTTGAACTATAGTCTATATTTTTTTAATTTGTGGCTTGATTGTAGTATATTAGATGTAACATATCTAGGTTTAACAAAAGTTTATAAAACTGGTTTAGGTTCATTATATGAAGCATAAATTATATATGGTATTTATGAAGCCTTTTTTAAATCTATAGTTGAATTAGTTGAAGATGTATCTGAATATCATGAACTTATACTATGTCCAGAAAATTTCAATTTTACTTTTCCATCATCATATTGTTATATTTTATTTAGGTTTATGTTTGGTTTTATTATTTTCTCAGGTTCAGGTGGAGGGATAACTCCTTCTAAGACCTACTCATTTGGCAAAAGAATATCTTTCCATTGTATAGTTTTAGGAATTATAGTATTTACTTTACTAAGATCTATTTGTAAAAATTTAGTTTCTCCCATTTAAGTTGTATTTTATATTTTATAGAAAAAGCAGACACCATTGCCTTATAATGTATTTTATATATCAAAGCTACTAGAATAGATCCTTTCGAATATTTTATAATTGCGAGTTTTTATTTCTAATACTATGATTTTTAATATATTTGCATCATTTAATGAGATAATTATGTTTGGATGTACATCAAAATAAATTGGTCCTTCATTAAGACTCGTTTCAACTGATCCTAGCAAAAAGTCTTAAAAATTTACAAGTTTAGCATCTCTAATTACAGCTATATATATATATATCAACTGTGCCTCTCTTATTCCTCTAAAATGTCATGCTAATGATTTATAATGCATCATTTTACCATGTATGCGTTTATTTAATGGCTGCATAGCTATAAATCAATGACATTCCAAGGTATATCAATATATCACATATCCATCATTAATAAATAATAATTAAATATTCATAATATTTTATGCTACAAAGCTTGAATTATCAAGCCTTTTATTACACCTACAATTTCATTTATAGAATAGTTATTATTAGGCACAAATCTGCTTTCGCTTTTCCTTTGTCCTTATGTGAAATACGAGTGGTGATTCCATTATTCTCCTTGCTTGTTGTACATAAATTTCTTAATATTTAAATTAATTAATTTACCTACTTATGTTAACTATTCATATAAATGTATATAAAACATATATTAATTATTGAATATTAAATCTTTTAACATGTTAAATTCCACCATTGTTTCATTAATATTAACCATCTCAGATAATTAATGCATATATATTTATAATTCCAACAAAATCATGAATCTTTTGTAACTTACATATTATAATTAATTACATATAATCATATCTTTGATAATTTCATATTCATCAAACATGAGCAGCCATTAGGCAGTTCTACACTACTTTGCTTAACCACTAGATATTTGATATATTTAATATAGAGGAGAAATTAAGTTAATTGTGTATTATATTGATGTTTAATTAATCCTAGTAAAATAAGTGGCTTTTAACCAACTGTAATGGAGAGAAAAGACATGTATTTGATTTTTTTATATTTTCAGCCAGCTATTGTTATAAGGGATATCGAGTAAATTTTGTTGATTGATTCACTTTGAATAATGTATTTTCATATGATTGTACATACAGTTGTTAAACTATCATTATTATATAACGTAATCTCATCTTTAAACATAATTCTAGTACCAAAAAAAGTTCATTTGTTCCATCTAAGTTTTGATTGCATTTTAAGTCATGAACACACATTTTATAAGGCCTTAAAATCAATAAATCATTTGATTTTTCCCTAACCTAATTGAATGGTAAACATGCTTAAGAATTCTAGTTTATTCACTCCTCTATGTAACAATTTAATATACATTCCACTAATGAGGAATGCAGTCAGCTAATCCTTTATTTATATATTTAGTTTAACTATATATATATATATATATATATATATATATATATATATATATATATACATACATACATGTAAATGAAGCACAAAAATGTTACCAAATATTACATATTTTAATTCATAATTAGAGGAATGCATGATCTAGTTTGGTGCATTCATAATATCTATTATGAGTGTAAGTGTTTATAAATAGATTACAATCATGTCACCATAACTATATTATCAGTAGAGGGTGCTAAGTGACTCATTCAATTACCTATAATCCACATTTTTGTGATATGTGTTACTAAGGATGGAGTTAAATTTTAATTTATGCATTAAGAGCTTTGTAGACTGTCCATTACATGAGACTATTCTTTAATTACATCATCAACATTTCCCATTATCAAAGCTCATTAATGAGCTTGACATTTAGTTCTACAAATTTCATGGCATGGCTTTTCTTTCTAGTAGCACAATTTTTTAATGCCACCTGAGATATAAGCGACTCATACATTCAGGCAACCATTTGTTGCACTTAGTTGTTTACCAATGTATATTGGTTATTTACTTCAAGAATTTGGTCAAATGATTCTGTTTGAATATTTATAACAAAAGTATAAAATAATGTTACTCTTAAAGTCTATAACCCACAATAAGTTTATCCACTACTCCTATGCAGTAATTAAAATTAAATTCCATAGTAATTAACAATTAACAAGTATGAATCATGCTACAAATGCTGGTTTCATAATACATCTTAAGCTTCTTTGTCAAGCAGCTCCTGAAGTCAACTAAACACATCTAACTACTCTTAGATGTATAATAGTTATCAAAGTTATTATTCTTTTTAAAAATGTTTTATATTTCAAGCAAGTAAGCCACTCTAGTTCATTCATTTCATTTTTTCCTCTTTATTCTCTAACCTTCACCATAACACTCTCCTTTCTTCTTCTGTTTGATTTCCCTCAATCGATTCATACCCAATCATGCATGCATGTATTATCTACTACGTGATTTAAGCTTAAGAAGACCAGTGAAGTAAGAAAAGGAAGTTTATTGAAGATTGGCAATTGTAGAAAAGTGGTAAGCTTCTTACGCGATTATACTTGCTTCTTTCTTCTTTGATTTGTAATGGTTCAAACTTTTATTATGAAATGTATTGAGTGTTTAGAGAAGAATTTACTTTAAGGTGAGTTTATGTTTATATGAAGTGGTATGAATCTTTTTGTGTATTTAGCATTTAAAGAAAAATGCACTGCCAAGGAATTTATTTTGTTTACATGCTATGTTAAGTTTCAGTAAAGTTGTTTTATGAAGTGGAAAGGAACTTGTGGCTACCATGTGTGTGTAATGTGTATATGGTAATGCTTTGGATATATATGTATGAATAAATTGAATGTTGTATTCTATAAACATTCTATACTTTTGAATTAATACATACATCCGTGTAATAGTTGTCTAAGAATGCAAATAGATTGAGTTGCCATTGTTAAGACAGATAGTATGCGGTAATACATGGTTTTAAGTATGCTTATTACTTGAAATGCTAGGTTGCGACACGTGTTATTTAATTTATATTTAGACCATGTTTTACTTGTTGAAGAGGTAGAATTGGGCTTGTAGCAACTTATCAGTTGAGGGCTTAAAGTATTGAATTTTTAAGCATATGATTGGTCTTTGGAAAGCTTTTTAAACCTACTTTGTTATGGTTCTAAATTAGTTCTTGTCGCACCCTAATTTTGGACCGGCCTTGGTTTGGATCGATTCCGAGTTGATTCCGGGCCATTTAGGGTTCTTTCGGACCGTCTGGAGTCCTTTCGGACCGGGCTAGGCCCGTTTAGGGTTCCATTTGGCACTTTTGGGA
>CANYBF011343055.1:0-15276 GCA_948192965.1 Dalechampia spathulata | reverse complement strand
TAATGGGAGAAAAATAGGGATCTGTTTTCGGTAGCGGAGAGCGAGGGCCGATAGGCCCGAGCTCGTAGCTCGAAAACTGATTCCAATGGGGGGTGTGGGGGGCTCCGCCCCCCGCGGTATGGACCGGTTTGGTTCATTTTTTCTTTTGGTTTCCCAACCGAATTATCTCGGTTTTCGGTCCAAACTTATATAAGTTTTCGGATGCCTTGTAACCCGTTCTACTTCTTCTTCCGCTGAATAGAATAAAATACTCCTCTGCCCGTGGACGTAGACACATTGCCGAACCACGTAAATTGCGTGTCGTTTCTCTTTTGTTTCTCGTTATTGCTTGCGTTTTGTGTTGTGTTTCTGTGGATAGGTGTGGACTTGGCGTAACAAAAGGAAACTTTTCTCTGTAAAACTAACCATTAGATTCAAAGTATAATGTATTCTATATTGAAATAAATCCGTTAGAAAGGGTTTAAAGCCTTTTTGGAAAGTCGCATATGGTTGTACCAAACATGGTACACCCATACCAACTTAAAAAGCCACATTTAAAAATGAGAAGGAAATTAGGTACGGTCGTACCACCCATTGGTACGCCCGTACCAAAAATGGTTTTTCTGAGAAATAATTTTCCTGCGAGCAACAGTACGATCGTACCACCCAATGGTATGCTTGTACCACCCAATGGTACGCCCGTACCAAAGCAAGTTTATTGACAAACCATGCGAGCACTGGTACGCTCGTACCAACCAATGGTACGCCCATACCAAACTCAAAGAAAATAAAGCTAACTTGGTACGATCAGCCATATGCTCGTACCATACAACAAAGTAATTTGGTACGCCCGTACCACTCATAAAAATATACTTTAAAATGGAAAATAACTTAAATTGACTCACACGTAACACACACATCAAAATCATAGGTCTAACATATTATTTCATGTTTTTAATTTACTTTATCTTATGTTGTTTATTGATTCTTGTGTTATGTTGTATCATATTTTTCCTTAATTTCATTTTTCTTGTTTTTAAATTTATTTTATTTTGATTTTGCTTTTTATTTAGATATGTTATTTTCCAATTTTTCAATTAGCTTTTTATATTTTTATTATTTTTGAACTCTTTATTACCTTTACTATAATAATTCATATATAAACAAAACATATGAGAAAAACAAGAAAAAGAAAAAAAGAAGAGGAAGAGAAGGTTAAAAGCAGAAGAAAAAGAATAATAAAGAAGGAGGTGTTGGTAGTGGTTGTTATGAGTTTTATTATTTATTTTCTTTTATTTTTTAAAAGTTTTGAAAGAAAGAATATATTATGACCATAGTTTTCAGTACTTCTGAAGTTTTATTGATTAGGTTTAACAATTTTTAAAATATTGAAAATTTTGTGATGGAATTTAAAAATATTAAAAAATCACATATAACTAATCCACTTAATAATGGTGCAACCTAATTAATTAATTAAAATATAAAATAATTGTTTTGATAAATAATAAGAAATATTGTTATTCAAATAAATTAATATCACACAAAATAATCTATAAAATTGTAAACATTTTAGAAATTATAAAATAGTATGGGAATAAATATATTAATCAATATTTACATAATAAGTTTAGATGGTTTCTATAAAAAATAAGACCACACCAAATTAAAATTCATTAATACTACGTCTATGTTTTCAAGTCATGGGGAAATTATAAGCAACAATGAAATGAATTTGTTTATATGGTTATCCTATGTTTTGATTAATTTTTTTAAATTTACTTTTAACTTATGATTCCTAAAATGGTAATTAAGAGGAGGTGAATTAATAAACTATAAATCTTAAAACAATTCTAGCAAACTAATAAAATTAATAAACTATTCCTTTAAAAATAATAATATAATAAGTAGATCAATTCAAAAATGAAAGAAATGCAGAAGTAAATTGGTTATTTTTAGAAAACCCCTCCTTAGGAAAACAATTAATCAATTAAGATGAAATCCTTTTGATAAAATCTTTTAAATCAAGCAAAGTAATATATAGTCGATAAAAAATAAGCTAACAATAGAGAAAAGAGAGAAGAATATTAAACGTTACTCTGTATAGTGGTTTGGCCTAAATGCCTATGTTTACTCTTTCAAAACTAGTGTCTTGAGGCTCCACTAAATCAAAACACATTGCAAGTTTTGAAGGCTAATTTGAAACCTTTACAATCGAGAGTTTTCTACGCTAATTTACTACATCTTCAAGTTTAAAAGACTAACTTGAAAACATCTACCAAGTGAACAAATGTCACTTTCCCTACAAGCTAATATAGGATGTTTGCAAATCATCTCAAAAAGAATAGTAGAATTTGCGAATAAAATAGTCCCACCACCCAATACAAATTCTATGAAAAGTTGAGATAAAATATTCAATATAAAGAAGCTCTTAAGATTTTAGATTCGTTAATATAATCCTTATGATCTCTTGTGTATTCTCTGTGTGCATATTTTCAAAAACTCTACTTTAAAGAAAAATATGACCATTATAATCCATTAAAAACAAATAAGTAAACTTTTTAAAATTTGTTTAAAAATAACCTTTGTCACGTAAAATTAGTAAGCTAATTTTAAGTAATTGATATATTATTATTCAAATTCAATTTTTGAAATATGAAAATTATTTCAAAAATTATATTTAATGAAAATATTTTTATTTCTTGAAGAATATATTATTTTAAGCTTCAAAAGGTATTATTCTTAAATTTCCTTATTAAAATCTAAAATACCTTAAAAAAATCTTCTAAAATAAGCTCTAAATCTCTTAAAAAATCCTCAATCAATCTTGAAAATTTTCCACAATTGCCTTGTTGAAAGATTTTTATTTCCTTCCTTCAATTTATTTAAATATATTTGATTTAAAAAATCAATTATATTTAATCTATAAAAAATCTTAAAAAATAATCAACATCAAATAATATATTTATCAAAGATATGCATTAATTAAATAAAAATATGCTCCTTTATAATCCAACATTAATGCCATGACAAAAATAAAGATAATTTTCATAAACATATAGATAGGGGTTGATAAAATATATCTTAATGAAGTAACCATAATTATTATTTATTTAAAAGATAATTATTTCCACTATAAGAAACAATCAAAATTATTCTAATAAAACCAATAATTATAAATTAAAAATAATATTCAATTAAAATATTTTATCCAAAGATATTAAATTTGAAAACATATTAATTAGATAAATATCAACAATTATTTTATCAATTTTTTAATATTCATCAAAATAAAAAATATTGACTTAAAGTCAATATTATTTATAATTTTAATATAAAAATTTTAAATTTTATTTAAATAAGATTTACAAATTAACTTTATAAAATTTATGAAATTTATTTAAACAAAAAATTAACATATAAGGGTTATTAGTATTCAAAATTGAAAATTTGAAGTTTTCATGAAATTAGAATTATTGATAATAATATTTTTGAATATTTTTTTGTTGACACCCAACGTTAGAAATAAGATTTCATAAAGGGGATATTAACATTGCATGAATATACTAATTAAAACAACTTAAATGATTTTGATCATAAACAATTTATAGCTAAAAGTTTAGACATATGTTATATCTTTACAAGAACATGAGCTTATGTTATGAGAGATAAGACAAAGGAACTACCAATGTGAAAGTTTTTGAATTAGACTAAGAGTTTTTGAATTTAAAGTTTCACATAGCAAAAGTTGTTACACCTGAACAGTGAAAAAATGCTCCTGTAAAATGATCAATAAAAATCATGTAATTAAGAATTCATTAATCATCATATAAAGGATTTATAATTTTTTTATATTGACAGAATATATCCTGTCACTATTTATAGTTATTTGTATTATAACATATGCCTTTGTCATCACCTGTTCATATAAAATATTTACATATAAATTATAGCATGCCATTAAACAATTGCTAATATATATAACATTCTTATAACTTAAACAAGTCACATATTTGGTAATTTTAGCATCTTTGTTATTTTACAAACATAAAATATTTACTGCCCATAATTATATAATGATAGTTGCACAAACAAAAACTTCCGTTAGGAATACGAAGTGTATTCTAATGATCGTATAAAACTCAGATTATTCTAACTATGTTGGTGCCTCACTGATCCGGACACCCCTCAAAACTACTCTAACATGCATTCATTAAATGACAAATGTTGAGTATAAAAATGATGTCTAATAATAATTATACTATGAAGAAAATCTAAATTTCTTTTTAGAATAAATATAAATAATTAGTAAAATAATTTAACAAATAAGTATATCAATTTATCTTAATAAATACGACAACCAAATAAAATTATAGTGAATTATCGTTATAGTAATTCTCCATGATTAACTCTGTATACCATTCATCATTTTCATGTATCAAAAATGCTATCACTCAGTATGTCAATAAATAATAATAATGATATGCTCTAAGTCAATGAATGTTAATATGAATTGCATTCCTCTGTTCTCTATCATTTTATCATTCTCTATGAATTCACCATTTTATGTGAATTTGTCATTTCTTTATGATCACATTAATCATTATTTTTGATTTTGCATAATCTATATTGAGTATATTTTCACCAATTTAATTTTTCAGTATATCTTATATTTTTCGTCTCTGTATCATTTTCATATATAATTATTTTGATGCCTCTTTTATGCCTCCTCTTGATAATATATAAATATATTAGCACCTCCCTTATGCCTCCCCTTTATAATATATTTATGCATATATTTATATATATAATCGTGCCTCTCTTATTCCTCTAAAATGTCATACTAATGATATATGATGCATGACTTTTTTGTATATGCATTTATATGATAGCACAACAATAAATTAGTAACATTCCCCGATATATCAATATATCAATATATCATACATCTAACATTAACAGATGATAATCAAATATTCATAATATTTTACGATACGATGCTTGAATCGTCAAGCCTTTTATTACATGTGAATTTCATCTACAAATGAATTATTATTAGGTACAAACCTGTTTTTACTCAATCTTTATCTTTATCTGTCCGTGAAATGGGGGTAGCGATCCTTCTACTATCATTGTCTGTTAATCACAAATCATTTAATGCTTTAATTAAATAAATTCTTATTTTTAAATACTTTAAGTATTTATGTTCATTTATATAACACCTTACCCCTAAATAAAACTTCTAAGGATCTATATATTGACATTCATGTCTCTATATTTTTAAGGTGTAAGCATTTACTAAATAGTCATTTAAAAGTTGACTTATCTTTGTACTCATATTAATCTCAACATAAAGTAGTTTGCATTAGTTAAATAGTAACTTATATACATATTCAAATTGAAATGTTATATTTTATGGATTTTCACATTTCTCCATAATATTTATTATGCTATCTTCATAATCAAGGTCATTATTACATATATATCTATTAAGTAGTCTTACATCCTTAGTTTAGTGATAGTATTCAACAACATATTATATATTTAGCTACCTTAAAATCATATTCATAACATGCTTAATTACACTAAGCATTCAATAATTTAAGGTTCAACTAATAGTTCATGTATGCCAAACACAACCTTATTTACTAAAACGTGTTCAGTTAAACTAATTTTGTCCATTTTCTGTAGGTGATATCATACATATAAGTTTGGATAAGTTTACATGTATTTCTTTGTATAGATTAAGCATGCTTTATAATAGTCCTTAGACCAGTTAATATTCAAATAAAAGGGGAACTAGTTTAATAGCACACCTTACTTACAAATTTTAATTCAGTACAATTTCATATATAATTTGAGCTATTTATATAATAAGTGATTATACATAATAATTTATCCCTTTTACTTCATTTATTCTTGAATTTACGTACTCCTTCATAATAGAAAGTAAGATTGACTAACCATATACTCTAGCACTCAAGATGAAATAACTCTAAATCAACCAACATGTACAATAAGTATGTATGCATAATGGGGAGGTAAAAATCAATTCTCAATACATATTTATGATTACACAATATAGTATTTTTGTCCAACATACATTAATTATTAAGCTGCTTAATTTTCAATATTAGCTTCCTTCCAGGTACTAGCCATATGCTTCAATAACATAACTATATCAGTATAGTATAGTGGATTTTTAAACTTATGATAGCATGACTATCAACTACTTTCTTTCCAAGTGGTTACTTATCTAATGTGTACTTGGCTATTAATTTCTTTTAGCTAAATTCTTCCTCTTAAGCTTAGTCAGTATAAAAGTTATATACAAGCACAAGGTGGTTTTATTTTTCTCTAAACCATAATTTCATAATTTAGTTGCATATTCAGTTAAGACCAAACAACAACTCAACTAATTATATCAGAACTTCTTGTTAATTTCAAGGCAAGAATTGCCTAATAATTCACATCATATGGTAACCAGTTCACATTAATTCTTAAGCATTCACATACCATATTATTAGCTAAAACTAGTCAGATCTTCTTTTTAAGTCTAGATATGTTATACATGAATCCTTCTAAGCTTAACTTGCTCTATGCAACATATGATTATTTGTTATTATATTATAACTAACATTAACATCAAACCAAATATATTTTATTAATGTTTTTTAGTGTCAGACTCTTAGGCCTCGTTTGGTTAGCCATATTTAACTTTGTAATGTAATCATAATTACATTACATATTTGATTACTTTGTTTGGTTACATAATATTAATGCAATGCTAAATACATAAGTAATCATTAATACATTGTATAAGGGATTAATGAATACATTTAAAACATAATGTATTTTTTATTACATCTCATTCAAATCATACAATATGCATTTAAGATCATCAATTATATTGGTTATTACAATACATCACATTATTTACCAAACAATGTAATGCAATATAATGTAATGAAAAATCCATTGCATTACATTACTTAATTGATTACATTACATATTTAATTACATTACATCCAACCAAACGAGGCCTTAGTAATTTACAAACAAGATTGCTATTAACTAATCTATGTTTCAATAAATAATTCACGACTCAGCTCATCAGTACATAATGATAAGAAGCACTCCTATCATGTCATAAGTTTAGTAGCTAAAGAATTAAGCATGTAAGTCAAATGAAATCATTTTTCAACCCGGGAATTTTTTTCAAGATTCAATTAGTGCATTATACTATTTATCTACTTAATTGTTAATCATCGACTGAAACATGTATATTTATTATAGCATCTCATAATATCATCAAACAGATTTTTACCCCTTTTTTTAACATACATAAGCTCACACATTCAGAAATTAATCACACAATTCTACCTCATCATCTTCAAACCAAATCATTTTCAAGATTTCATTATTCACTTAGTTCTCTCTCTAACTTAACTCAATATTTAGCAAGATTGATGCTTGAATACTTCATGTATAAGCATCTAAGAAGGTCCATAATAGTTTTAGATACCAATAAGATTATATATATGCATATACACCACCATATGCAAGCTTCAATTCATATGTTCAAAAAAATTCATGCGCAACACTTAATTTGTTCTCTATGGCATATTTCCTTACTTTTACTTTAATAGAACATTATTATATATATCCATTATCTGATTGTAAAATTTTTAAAAAATCCACTACTTACTCAAATTCCCGTCTTGCTATAGTTAAACTCTTCAACAGTCCTTCCTTTCAACAAAAAAATGAATTAATCCAGCTAAGAAAATCAAGTTTTCCTTTTCTTTTTCCTTCGACGAGTTACCTATTTCTTGAGTGAAGTCTCAAGGTATATCTTTCTCCTTAAACTTAATTATTTTGTATATATATATTAAGGAAGTAGGAATAGGTCTTGCCTCTATTATAAATCACTTGCCTCAGTCAAGCAATTATCTCTTAGGTAGTGGAGATTGGAGTCTTAGAGTTCCATTTTCCTAGCCATAATATTTTCCTCTTTTGTTTTATTACTTTAATTCCTAAGTTAACTTATAAATTATCATAATTATTTAATACTTGTCATGTATTGATTTAATTGATGCAATTAAATTACATATATAACATACCAATATAAAATTATTTGATCTATTAAGCAATTATACAACAACTTGGTCATTCTTACTTAATTTATTATTTAGATTTAATTCAACTTTTTACAATATTATCTATTCATTATAATTTTATTCTAAGACATAATAACTTGTCTTAAATAATGTATTTTTCTTTAGTCTAATTAGTCAATTTAAGAAAAAAAACAATATAAACTTATATTCTTTCTAATTATTCATCATTATTCTACTATATGTTATTAAACTTCTTAATTATACTATTATGAAATATACATAAGTTAATTAAAATCATTAACTACACCTATTTTATCATCTATAAATAAATAAATAAATTAATAACTACGCTAATGGTCGTGATAAAAGCATACTAAGTTTTTGAATTTGAATTTTCACATAGAAAAAATACACTAATCTTATATTTATTATTTTGAATCTTAACAAAAGATGAAAATATGTTGAATAGTTTTCATTTATTAACCAAATGCCACATTTGTTAAAAGAAAAAAAAAACTATAGCATATTGCTATAACTATCAATGCTATCGAACATCATTATGACTATCATTGATCATCACACAAAACCATCATTATCGATTATCATTATCCTCAATGTCAATAACTATCATGACATTCAACATCATTTATTGAAAAATTGTTGCCATCTCTCATATATGAGCATGATAAATAAAATCATATTGTAATCATGTATATCATATTGATAATATATGTATTAAAAAAGTTATGAACTAGACAACAAGTGAACATATATGTATTTATCATAAATTATGGTATACATACAATATATTAGTTTACCCAACAACAACAATGATGTAGAAAAAACCAAAATATATTAAAAAAATCATACACAAAAAAAATCAAAGAATAATGTAAGTGTATAGATATATATCACAATTTATCATTGAAGAAAAGAAGGAAAAAATTGAACAAGTATAAGGATAAAATCATTAATGAGTTAAAGATAAAAATGATGATGATCATAAGGATAACAATAATAACAATGATAATAATATGATGAAGTTGAACAATAATAATAATTGTTGATGATGGTTAGGATTTAAAAAGAAAATTATGATTAGAATAGAGAGGAAATAAGAAACAAAAATATTTATAATAAAGGATAACTAAGTAAATTTCATGATAAATATTAATTTATTTTTAATGTTTAGTTAATTTTTTGAGTAGTTCCTAGTAGCTTTTAGGATGCTTACAAACACAAGTTTTCAAAAGCTATAATTCGAGGCTTTTGAAAAAAATTTCTACTTATTTATTTTCTTACTAAAGTGCCCTTCATAACAATCTTATTTTAAATAATTTCTTTTTTTAATTTTTATTTTATTAAACTCTTCGAAATATAAAATAATAACATTTAATTTTCATTACTTAAATCTTATAGATCAAAATATATGTTTTGTTTATATTTTATTTAAATCTAATAACAAATATATTCTTATAATATATAGTTTCAAAAATATAAGAATTATTTATATAATAATAAAAAAAATATATTAAAATTTATAAAAAATTTGATATATGTATTAAAAGATAAAAATATGAATTTAATATATTTATAAATGGCTTTCATATTGATGTTATTAATTATATACATAAAACACTATTAATTATAATTTTTCAAACATTTACTAACAATTAACAATTATAAACTACGAGTTACAGCCCATAGTTTAACCAAATGTACCCTTAATAATTTTGATCAAATGATAATCTGCAGAATAAAACTTTTAAAAAGTGACACTTATTCTAATTTTTCCAAGAAAAGAAATTTGGAAACAAAAACAAGTAATAACTAATTGGATCATGGTGGCATAAATGATAATGATGAAATTGTAATTCTTGATAAAGAACATGTTTAAATTATTTTGAGGCTGAGCTTCCATTCTGCCTTTGTTTTGCTCCAAGCCTTCCTACCTCTCGTTTCCCGAAATCCGTAAGTAGCTCTCCAACCCTCTCAATGGCTTAATCTATTAATTGTAAACTCAGATTCAAGTAAATATGTTGCGGGTTAATAAATTCTAAAATTATATTTGATGAGATGTATTATAATATAATATAATTAATTATAAATATAATTAAAAATTTAATATAATTATTATTATATTAAAAAGTTTGAATAAAAATTATAAATACAATATAATATAAATAATATATTATTTTAAATTTATAATAATTAATTAACTTTCATTTATTTTATTGAAAATCATATTTAATATTGGATATTAGATTTTCAATTCCAATATTCTAATGTTCCGTATTCAAGTTCATATTCATATTTTGATTTCTAGTTTTCTAACATTCTTATCAAGATATCTTAGGTTCCTTATCTAGATGCTTGTCTAAATTTATGTCAACTACATGCATATAAATTAATGTATTTTTAATAATATATTGATTAAGATATATATGGTTGTTCATGTATTCAAAAATACATTACATTAAGTTTTTTGTTCATTCAAATAATATAAGAAAAAATTATAATATAATGATCATTACATTACACTCTTAAGTATATCTTATTAAATGTATTTTAAAAGAATATATTGACCAATTAATATATGAACCCTTAACTTATGTTTTAAGAAGATGTATTCTAATTAGGGATATAAACAAGTTGAGTCGAGTTGAGTTAAATTTTACCTTGTTCAAATTTGGTTTATTTATAAGCAAATGAGATCAAGTTAAGCTTTTCAAATTTCTTTTGATGTATCACAAATTTAATTAAGTCTTAAATAAACCTAATAAATATAACTTATAAAATAATTTTTTTTAATTTTAAAAATAAAAAATTATTGATACAAGTATTATATTTCATGAATATTTATGATTTTACATTAATAATTAAATTAAAAATATTTTTATAAATTTATATAATTTCAAATGTATAAATTAAATTTTTAAAATTAAATTTTCTATATAAATTAACAAATTATTTTATGAACTTCTTGTTAAACTGGCTCATAAGTTTAAATGAGTTGAGTATTAACTAATTTGAACTTTGCTTATTTATTAAACAAGTTTTGCTAAATGAGCTTGAATGAAGTTTTTTATTAAATCTAATTTAAAGTAACTCATAAATGACTCGACTCATTTGTCTTTAATTCTAATATAATGTAATCAAAATTATAATATAATATAGTTAAAATTATAATATAATATAATTATCATTACATTATAATATTTGAATTTAAATTATAAATGAAATTTTTGAATCAATATGTTTTTAAAATTATATAAAAATTAAATTGTAATATTTATCAAAAATTATATTTAATATTATTTTAAATGTCAGTTGTAATATTTTAAATTTCAATTATAATTTTAATATTTGATTTTAGAATATGATTGTCAAAGTACTAAAATCATTATTCCAATGTTATTGTGTTTGGGGGATTTAATTTCTAGTATGATGCTTAGTTGGATATGTAATTATTACAATTACCATAATTAATTATTTATTATTGATAAAATATTATTATACTTATTTATAATGATAAATATATGAAAATTTATATTATATTTAAGAATATATTAATTTAAATGTATTTAGTTATGTAAATATCAATAAATACATTATATTAGTTTTTTTATTTAAATAATATAATAAAAATTATAATATAGTAATTTAGTCCATTCTTATCTAACAACAGTTTATTTAATCATTACCACACAGAATGTAACAAATTTCGATTATCATGTCATGACCAATCTGGGCCCGTAAAAATTTTTCATTCCAGCACAAATTATAAAAGACACACAAAATTATGATCATCGTGTAATGCTTTGACATTTGTCAGGCTTCTATTGGTCCCTACATTACGTAATGTTCTTATTACACTTTCTATCTTCAAAAGAAAAGTGAGTGAGAGATAAGTTGAGGTATTGATGAAAGTTGCGGTAGACTCGGATCCTGTCTCCTCCCTAAAATTTTTTAACTTCCAAATTTATCCATCTTTTATCATTTTTTTAAGGAAAAAAATCAAAATAATTCAAAAAAGTCTATTTTCTTTAACAGTTGATACGATTTTTCATTCTTTCATTATTATTTTTATTAAATTAATCAAATGGTAAGGTTTGCATTTTCCTGTTCCATGTGGATTGTTTGTCATATATTTAGCCGCATTATATTAATTTTGATATATAAGTATTACTCATTTAACTCGAATCTCAGTTTGATTTGCGGTTCAAACAAAAAAAGAATGATATTCTATAAAAAAATTAAATCAACGAAAAAAAGAATGGACTCTCTCTACATCTCATTTTCTTCTTTTTCTAAGGACTTCTTAGTAGGGCTGTAGTGATAGTGCAAGCTACAAATGGGTGATTACCACCATCAGTACGGTTTCATACCGGATCACCGGCAACTGATGGCCGGAAGAACCCAGTATCAAGGAGGAAACCCAATAGCCACAACTGAGCCATTCTTTCTTCAAAGTAGAAATCTAGCCTCACAAATAACACTTCACCACCATTTTCACCATGACCCGGTTATGGCGGCGGCAGCGGCTGCAGCTAGTCATGAAGTAATGTGCATGCCGAGTGGTTTGGTTAAGCTTGGTCATGGAGCTTACTGCACCAATCCTCCTGCTACTCCTGCTGCTAGTAGCTCTGGCAATGCTACACTTGGCACATTTTTAGGGGTTGAAATGGGAAGTGGGTGGATTGGAAATGAAGCAGGGAATAACAGTAGATGGCCAAGACAAGAAACTCTTACCCTTCTTGAGATCAGATCTAGGCTTGATTCCAAGTTCAAAGAAGCTAACCAAAAGGGTCCTCTTTGGGATGAGGTTTCTAGGTAAATTTCCACTTGTTTGCTTTCACTAAAATCAGTAACTATAATTTGTTTTTCCATGTTTCTTTAGTTGTTTTTTCTTCAGCACTTAGTTCATGACGGTTAATTAGAAAACCCTAATTGGTTTTTGTTTAACATAACAAGATGAGCTTCTTCATTTGTTTTCTCTTGAAAGCTACAATATCTTTGAATCAGATTTTTATAGTATTTTTCTTCGAGTATTGTCCTTGAAAATGACAAAAGCAAACCTGAGTAAACTGAGAGACTCAGGTGTTTTCCCTCTTCTTTCTTTTTCCTTTATTTTTTCCCCTTTATTTCTTGTGTTCATTAATTGTTATTTCTTGTTGTACAAACGTGCTGGATCCCATAATCTCTAGCTATGAACATCTATTCTACAGATTTTGGGGCATGAGATTTGTCACCACTTCAACAGTTATCTTTTTCATACAAACAACTGATTCAAGTATAGATTTCAGACAAAGAAGCACTATTTTTTTTTCCTTGTATACAATTAATCTTTATAGTTGATGGGATCTTCCAAATGGGAAGGAATGTTTTTGATTATTTTAATCAATCCCTTTTAATTATTAGATTTGTCATTCCAAGAGAGGCCAAAGACATAATAATAACAATAATAACAATAATAAGAGAGGCCAAAGACATAATAATAACAATAATAACAATAATAATAATAATAATATCTAATTGTACTGCTAAAAGAGACGCACATTTGTCAAACTGCATTTAAAGAATGTTGCGATAATACCAATTAGTCAATAATTTATTATTATGTTTATTAACACATAATATTGTTTTTATTATTTTCTAAATATCTATGTTTTCTTTTGTTATTCCAGAATCATGGCTGAAGAACATGGTTACCAAAGAAGTGGCAAGAAATGTAGAGAAAAATTTGAAAACTTGTACAAATACTATAAGAAAACAAAGGAAGGTAAGGCTGGAAGACAAGATGGGAAACATTATAGATTCTTTCGCCAACTTGAAGCACTTTATGGAGGAGAAACAAGCAACAGTCATCCAATTCCTTCTGCTTCAGAAACCACCTGTTTGGTTAATACTCCTCCATTCCTTTATCAAACACCTACAAGCAATACCATCAACCAAGAATCCTTTCAGGAAACCAACAACAAGCTCCATAGTGATCCGAGTTTAAGCTTCTCCAACGCATCTGAATTTGAAACTTCCTCTTCGGAGAATAATGGGGATGATGATCTTTCTGCCATTGCTTATAATATGATGAACCGGTCGATGGAGAAACAGAAAGGGTTGAGTACTGAAAGTCTGAGTTATGATTGTTCAAGGGCTAAAAAGAAGAATTGGGAAGACAAGGTTAAAGATTTTGTGGATATTCAGATGGGGAAATTGTTGGAAAGACAAGAAGTTTGGATGGAGACGATGGTGAAGACGATTGAAGATAGAGAACAAGCAAAAATGTTTAGAGAGGAAGAGTGGACAAAGCAAGAGGCAGCTCGGTTAGATAGGATACATGAATTTTGGGCTAAAGAGAGAGCTTGGATTGAAGCGAGAGATGTTGCTTTAATGGAGGTTTTAATGAAGTGTACAGGGAAAGGATTAGAGTTGTCATCGTCAATAGAACAAATCGCTGTAGCAACTCAAAACCATTACAACAAC
Source organism: Dalechampia spathulata (assembly GCA_948192965.1). Classification (NCBI taxonomy): domain Eukaryota; kingdom Viridiplantae; phylum Streptophyta; class Magnoliopsida; order Malpighiales; family Euphorbiaceae; genus Dalechampia; species Dalechampia spathulata. The sequence continues at coordinate 697 of CANYBF011343055.1, read as the reverse complement.
CAAAACCGAAAAGCCATGAAGATCGACATCGATCATGAAATGAATGCCAGTCGATGGAATGAACAAGAGATTTTCAGTTTAATCCAGATCAGAACAGCAATGGAGTCGAGGTTTGAAGAGAGTGGAAGTGAGAGTGGAAGTGGGTATGTAGAAGAAGGTCTATGGGGAGAGATAGCAGGGAAAATGGCTAGTTTGGGGTATGATAGAGGTGTTAATGAGTGCAAAGAGAAATGGAAGAAGATGAACATCTACTTTAACATTGCATCAGAGGAAGAAGGTAATAACAAGAAGAGGAAAGAACATTTAAAAACCAGCAACTATTTTCAGCAAGTTGATCCTTACAATGGCTAACAAGTCATGAAGTGACCATCTTCACCTACTTCAAATTCTCAGTCAAATCCATTGCAGCAGTTTCATCAAGGTTCCATTAAATAATGGAGGATCAGGCATAGAAGGAGGAGGAAGAGATTTAGCGCAAGCATTAATAATAAGAAATGGCTGGATTCTTGTGATCATCATCAACTTTCATTATATATATATATATATATATATCTATATATATATATATATATATATATATATATGTATATTAACTTAATTAGTTGACCTTATCTTAATAAAGAGATAATAACCAAGTATTGCCCCTTCTTCTTTTCATTTCACGATTTCTTCTTCTTCCTCTTCTTTTCTTATTCTT
>CANYBF011343018.1:0-10217 GCA_948192965.1 Dalechampia spathulata | reverse complement strand
AGCTTAGAAGGGCATTTTCATACTTTTAGGAAAAGTCAAAAATTACTTATGGAAATTAATCTAATACTTTATGGACTTGACATTTAATGTTTAGAAGTCCATAAGGTTTAAGTTAGGCTATTGGGTTGGGCTATGATATGGAAAGTGACAGTCACAGGCCATATTAGTCACAGACGGGCCCAAGCCTGACTTAAGCTGAAAGGGTTTCAGCTTAACCTAATTTTGGAGAATAAATATGTTATTATAACCAAAATTAGGTCATGCCACACCATTCTTCTTCCTTTGGCCAAAATTACACTCTTCTGTAGAAGGAGAATTCAGCCTTCACAAGAGTAATTTTGAGGAAGATAAAAATTCCATAAGTTTTTCTTCTTTTTCTTTGCTAGTTCACAAGAAAGGAGATAGAAGCAATTGGTTGCTTGCTTGGACATCATTGTTTCATGTGGATACTATTGGAGGTTGCCTATCTTGGTGGTTTTTGGTTTGCTACAACCTTAAACGCTTTAGTGATAAAGAACGAAGGACATCTGCATTGAATGTAAGAGTTACTATCAAACTATCACTTCTAATCTCTAAACTGGTTTCTCGGTGTTTTGATGCAAAGATCTTCTTTTGGTTTGTTGTTTTAAAATGAAAATTTTAAATTTCTTTAGCTGCTTAATCACTAAACAAACCAACAATATGATGTGGCATACAACATGGCATGTAGTATGGCATACGATGTGGCATGACATAATGACATGTAATATGTCATGGTATCATGGCATAATGGCATGTGAGATGACATGGTATATTGGCATATAGCATAGCAAATAGCGCGTATTGGATGGTTGGCGTATTTAGATCGTATTAGCATATGAGAAAATGTTTATGGCATGGCATGGCATGGCATAAGAGTGTGTGGATGTGGCATGTGACATGATATGGCATATTTTTAAGCAAATATAAAACCATCCATGAATGAAAAATAATAAAGGCCGATGAAAGGGGATGGAGGAAAATAGGGGATAAATTATTACAAAACATGAATAATTCTATCCAATTACAAAAATATCCTTGCATACATCATTTTAGGACGTTGAGTAACATCCTCTCCTCCTTGAGTGATTTTCCTTGGGTAGCACGAGCCAAAAATGCACGAGTGATAAATGCAAATAAATAAAATAAATTCATTAGTAGCAAATGAATTTATGATTCATTTGACTAGTCTAATGCCATATGAAAGCATGAACCAAGAGCCAAAATCCCACCAATTGTGTCACAATAGTCAAGTGAATTAACACGAGCTGGATCATGAAAATTAAATAAATAAAAATAATTTTAAGCAAAATTATTTTTGGTTGATCATGAAAAATCAAATGGAAAATGCTAACATCACATAGCAACAATTGGAGAAAGCAACTCACCCAATTTGAATCCAATCCTTTCAAAAATCACATTTATACAAGTTAAATAAGCATTGATCGTGAAAAATTAATTTTGAGGCAAAAATTAATTAAATGTAATTAATTTATGATAGATCCAATATACTTGAGTTACTGCCAAACATTAAATTTTACTGGAATTATCAAAACGGGACTGAAAATGGGTGAAAAATATGATTTTTTGAAAAAATTTTAGGCAACATGCATGTGCATGTAGTGCTATGTGCTATGCACATACCATGATATGTGGCACACATAAGGAGTTAATCTAAAAGAAAATCAAATTTATCAGTATAAAATGATCTACAGACCAAAATACGCAACTTTAATTAAGACATTACCTCATTTTGAGCATAAATCGGCCTCTGAATCACAAATCCAACAAGTAAATAGGCATTTAACTTGGATAATTAATTTTAAGGCTAAAATCAATTAGATCTTGATAATATTTGATAGATTCAGAGCATTAAGACTATGGAAAATCCATCAATGTTGCCGAAAACATCATATCGGAAGTGAAAATGAGTGAAAATAGAAGCGAAAATCACTTTTCTGGAAAAATAGAGGTCTATTGCACAGCACATAGACCTATGTGTGCCATACATAGGCTGTGTGTGGTGCACATAGATGAAGGTGTGGTGCACATAGCAAGAAGATTTAAAGAAAAATGAAGTTTTTCAGCAAAAACTTAAGTTCCAGCTCAGATCTAGGCAAATCAAAGTCGAAAAATGCATTTTTGATTTACAGATGAGCATGTAATTTGAAAAATTAATTTCAAGGTTGAAATCAATTAGATCTAGACAATTTTTGATAGATCTAGAACACTAGAAGCATAGAGAAGCCCCTAATGTTGTTAGATTCATCAAATCGGGCAAAGAGATGAGCAAAAACCAGAGAAAATATGCATTTTCTTGAAAATCTGGGGCCTATATGCGCAGCATATAGGCCTATGTGTGCCACACATAGGCTGTGTATCATGTACATAGTGATATGTACAGCGCATATAGGTATAAAAACAGAGAGAAAATCAAGGTTTTTCAAGAAATCACGAGATCTAACTCGAATCTAGAAAGATCAAAGCCAGAAATATGTTATTTTGATTATCAAAAAGCTTTAACAATCAATAAACAAGCATGATTGAGGCCAATCATCAAGCAAACAACCCAAAGTCCATAGATCCAAGCAAAAATTGAAAGAAAATGGAAGAAAATGAGTATTTTACTTACCACAGTAGGTTTTTCTTGTAGATCTTCAATCCAAATGTGTTTAGGGACCTAACTAGTATTGATTGGTCTCTAAAAACCTAGATTAATTTACTTAATTAAGAGTTTAATTAAGTGAGAGTGAATTTTGGCAGAGTTTTGGCATTTTTAGCCAATTTCTGGACCCTTTTTCACAAACCCTAGCTCCATATTTATAGAGGGAGGCGTGGAGGTCCAAAAAATGTAATTTTCCATGTGGGAATTAAAAATTTTTAGGCTATGTATGCCACACATAGTGCTATATGCACCACACATATCCTATGTGTGCAGCGTATAGTGCTACCTGCGCATCACATAGCCTTTTGACCTATCACATGGGGCCCGTTGGGGCCATATTAGGATGTGCACCTCATGCCCAAGAAGAGTCATTTTATATGCCAAAACATTGTGTAATGTGGCACACTTTCAATTTGGTCCCGAGAAGGCTCCCGGCTAAACATCTTTTTTCACTATATCTGTAGCACATAGTGTTATATGCTATGCATATAGCATTTTGCCCTTATGTGTTTTACCTTGCCTATGCATATAACACATTCTAAGACATTGTGCTATATAGAGCATGTTAGATTTGGCCCAGAAAGTAGGCTACACCAAATGCCTTTTTTGCTACGTGCATAGCACATAGTGTTATATGCTATGTATATAGCATTTTGCCCCTATGCGCTCCACCTTGCATGGGCAAAATGGGATGCACACCATATGTGAAATAAGCATCATTTGACATTCTAAGATGTTGTGCTATGTAGAGCATGTTAGATTTAGCCCAAAAAGTGGGCCACACCAAACATCTTTTTTTCATCACATAGTGCTATGTATTAAGTGTCTTCTGTTTATGTATTTTGCCTTGTACGGGCAAAATGCAACTTGTTCTGCATGTCCAGAACACTCAAAGAAAATTCAAATGCATGTATGTAAATTGGGGTTGACTTCAGGGACTGATTTTGAGCTGAATCAATGAAAACCCGAGATTACACGCATAGGTGAAAAGTTAGGGTCAATACCACTCTTTCAAAACCAATGTTTTTAGGTTCTACTAAATTGAACCACTACAACAAGTTTTCTAGGATAACTTTGAACCTTTATAAATAAAACTTTTTAGTATGCTAACTTGCAACCTTTTCAAGTTTTAGCAAGCTAACTTAGAAGCCTTAAGTTTTCATAGACTATGTCATGCCTTTCTGCGGTGCAATATGCTCCCGTAGAATAATTTATGACCTTCAATAAATGAAAACCATTGATTATCCTACAAGGGACGTAAATTTTTTTTAAAAAATATATGTAACACTTGTGTTATGTTTTAAGTTTACAGAAACGTATTAGAATATGAATCTCATATTACATATTTGCATTTACTACCTTAATCTTTATTTTAATTACTTATCAATATTTTATAGAACCTTAATCTGATCCAAGTCCTCGCCTTTAAAGGAAGCCCTAATGAATTGGTATTTTGGGATACATGCATTCCATCCTTCTGTTAACCTGCATCCATCAAATGATGAATGCTGAGTATTTCACTTAGTGGTGCTATAAACATAAACATAGTAAACTTATATCATATATAAAATAGATTAAATAATCGTTATCCTCAAAATTTTAGCAATGTCATAATATTATTTAAATTATTATAAACTCATATCCTTTATTTCATTACTATAAAACATTTCTGTATTATGTCATATTGTAAAAGCATTATAATTATCGACTCATCTATATCACACTATAATTCCTCAATGTATCATTCTACATATAAGCAGAACTCATACATCAGTAATTAAGTTCTTCAATATTATATCATTGAGTTATTAGCATCAAAATGCTATTCTTTTATAAAGTCATTTCACTATAATTTTCTTTACAATATATACTGCTTTAACTTATGACCCAATCTAACACCATTATTACATAACCATTTTCAGAATAAAATTAAATTTTGTCAATACTGAAAATACCATTCTTCACTTTATCATGTATACTTCATTAATAAATCATAAAATAATTAAAAATTCTAATTATTATCTCAATTTACATTTAATATAAAAATGACATTAACAATTAACATCAAACTCTCATCTTAACATTTCTATTAATGATCATAAACTCCTATAACCGTATTTCATAAATATGCCCATTGCGTTAAAACTGTCAATATATGTTTTATAAATACATCTATATCATTGTCCATCATACTATACTATGCATCATTGTTCAATGTACGTATCTATATAAACACGATTATTATGCATTCATCATTTCACTATAATAATCATTCATACTTTTAAGCATAAGCTCCAATCATTATATTTGAATCATTATGTAACAATGTAATATAGTATGTAATATAAATGTCAATTTGCTATGTACTCTCATTTGTTTCCCATATCAATTCATTTCATCATCATTATGGGAATGCCCATTTTCTACATTCTTTCTTTAACAACATACCATTTAGAAACCATCATATTTTTGTAACATTATTCATGTGCACTTGTAGTGCTTTCATCATCACCATTCTTTATACTTTCATGATAAATGAATAATAATGATCATGTATGAGAATACATTCATGCTATGCATTCTCCCTCTTATTTTTCTATAACATTTCATTTCATTTGCCCTTTCATATATTGGGCCATTTCATATGCGCATTGGTACTGTGTCTTTCTTTTCAATTCAGATCATTATTATGATTCAATAAACTGGAACTCATTTCACATTCATTTCATTACTTTCATTTTATTTTCCTTTTCATTCATTTCCCGTAGGAATTCATTTCAGAATGCCCAAGTACCCTTTCCATTTATCATTTCTTCACTTTCGCTCATTTTCCTCCTTCCTTATTTCTCTATGTCATGTCAAGATTATGAATATATTCATCGTCATTAAATAAATTAAGTTCATCTCATAACATAAGAGCATTAAAATATCGATCATTGACCTTGATTAATAGGTCATGATATTATATCCATCAACTATCAATCATAATTAACTATTCATATAAATCATAGCACATTATAGGCATAACACCTCATTTTAATATAATTCTAAACTATAAATATAATAATTTACTCATTTCTAACTTATGATTACTCATCAATCTCTGATACCTTCATGATACTAGATCCCATAAACTTATACTTCTCATAATCATACCTTCTTGCTTGTATAATCTACTATGTAATATGTAATCAAAATACTTTTGATGTCATGTTAAATTATAAGTATCAAAATATAATACTATACATAATCTATATCATATAATCAATATCATTAATTATAATGATATTCATATCATTCATCAAGATTCACCATATCACCACATACATAAATTCCATTTACGTCATCTTTAAATGATAGATCATAATATCATAATTCAACATTTAATTTCTTGTCATAATATTCCGGATATATTAACCATCAATCATCATAAAAAAATAACATTTTAATAAACATGTACTCATCATACAATTTCCCTATAACATAAATATAAATTAATAACCTTAATTAATCATTGTAATATAATGATATCTTAAATAAGAAGATATTCATCATATACCTTTTCTATGATCATGTACTTTAAGTTATCATCCTTATTAAATAATATGTATATTATACCCTATAGAATTCATAATATATCATTGATCATCATATTTCAATGCAATAAACATATAAAATAAAACATGTAATAACATGTTATTATTAAGGTAAGTTCATACTTACCTGTCGTTATTAAGGTATCAGCAAATAAATAGCACAAACTTGATTTCCGTTCCTTAATTTAATTCCCCCCGGCGGAATAAGTTGTTTTCCCTTTGAATCACATAAATCATAAATTAAATATTCATCTTTAATTAATAAATTAATTCCATGGTTAATCATCTATTATTCATATTTAACAAATCATATATTACTATAAAATAATAAATTATTCATCCATTCAAAACATTTAATTATCATAACATCAATTTAGAAACCATATTATCCCTTACTTTTATATCATCATTTATATTAATAATATTGATCATCATATAATTCAAACCAAATGTAACATGTATTAGATATTAATTTAATATGGTTTTCATACTATTTGAAAATTATATTTTATTGAATTTTTGATCATTTAACTAAAAGTATAATACTTCCTTTATCAACATAAATATTATTTATTTATTTTATCTATTTATTTATTTTAATAATAAAACGTGTGTTCCATTTTAAAACCATGTCATTTCATAGAATAATGCACATCTATTTTAGATCTTACAAACATTAGCTTAAATAATTTCTTATCCATAATTTATTCATGTACTTCTGTTATTATTTAATAGAATTTATTAATTTAATTTATTAACATATCTTCTTTTAACTTCTTATAACATACCTTTTAATTTTTATCCTTATTTATATCATTAACTACTAATTCAATAAATTCATATTACTTAAAAGATATGTTAATTAAATTTAATTTAATAACATTTTATACTCTTATTTAAAACTTATTTAATAATATAACACATTGTAAATTATTTATTTATCATCATATATCTTCTTATTCTTATTTTATTTTATACCATAATTATTTTATACCATAATTAAGTTAACTTAATTAACTTCCTTAAGATTTATTATATCTCTATTTAATTGGCCCTTTAAGATCCATAACATTAAATTACCACATACTTTAAATAAATTACACTTTAACATACTTAATAAATTAATTAATTTAAACTCTTCATATCATTTATTTATTAACTCATTAAACTTCTTAAAAGCACTTATTACACTTAATCCATTTATCAATTTATTACACTTAATCCATTCATAATCATATACTTCTATAATTATTCACTTAATCATTTAAATATTTATTCTTAAGCCTTATTCAATAATTTTGCAAATCGTATAATTAATTAAAATCTTTATAAGTCCACATGTCAACATACTTACTAATTAAATTTCATACTTTATTTTAATCCACTAATACTATCTTCATGTAAATACTTTTATTCCATAATTAAATTAATTAAATATTCTTTTATTGAATATTTAATATAATTAATAATTTAATCATTAATGCCTTCTTACATCACATGACATAAGCATCCATAATTCTCCACTTATTATATTTAATTATTAAACATTTAATCTTTTTCTTTATTATTTCCACCAACTCCATTATCACTCCACTTAACATATTTATTTAATTCTTTAATCTATAATTATTAAATATTTCACTTACTCCTTTAAATATTAAATATTTCTATTTTTACTTTAATTTTATATTAATAATGATATTCACATATACTTTTATCACATTATTCATAACTTTTAAATCATTAAATTAATATCAAATTTAATCATAAACAATCAAATTATTCATCCTTTAGCTTAAATTTTAATAACTTTTAATTATTTTCCTTATGATTTTATTTACTTCCTTTAATCATATTTAGATTTTACCATCTTTTAATTATCTTCTTCTACCTTATGATTTTTACCATCCATGAAAAATCATAACACAAACACACACACTCACACCCAATCCACTATACTTCATCATTTTACAACACTAATCATCTAACCCTTCAAACCAACAACTAAAATTACTAAATCTATCCTCAAATAATTCTGCTAAAACATGAATCCACCTAAAAACCATTTGCCCATTTCAATACATATGCATAAACATTTCAACTAAATCATAAACACACCTAAAAATGTATAAATCTTAAAGATCTAACCCCAATCTAACAAGATCTACTTACCAACTCCATATTTAAAGCTTGCTAAGTTACTTTCCATCATCATACTCACATGCATACACATAGAACTTAGATCCACCAAAGAAAAATAAGAGCTTTAAAGATTGCGGTTTGCTCAAGAACTCATGGATCTAGGGGTTTAGATTATGAACTTGAAGATAAATGAAGAAAGGGTTTGGCTTTTGTAAGAACAAGATGGAAAAGAAAAGATTTTGACCTAATATGAAAGTATACTTGTAGATCTAATCATATATTTGAGAAACAAAGTGAAAAATGAAGAAATAAGTTCCTATTTTTTTTAGTCTTCCATGAAGAATGATTTTCGATTTCTTCCCAAACACCATAAAAAAGAAGATGCTTCATCATAAGTTAAACTAAACATATTGTTCTTGTATTTTACTTGAAGTTTAATGTAAAAAGAAGAAGGAAAGCATGTTGATTTTTGGTTTTCTTATGAAGAAATGAAGAACATGTATGAAGGAAATAAGAAAATGAAAGAAAAGAAAAGAAATGGAGGAAAAAGGAAGGGATATTCAGCCAGGAGAGAAAAATGAGGGTTATTCTCCTTCAAAAGAGCCAAAAAGCATATTTCTAAGGTGTAAAACTTAAGTCATACCTATGTAAATCCATATGTACCCTCATATGTATGTATTTTGCTTTAATTCCATACCAATATGTATATTTATACATATTTCATTTAAATCCTTCCAATCAAAACCTTCCACATGTCTTTAGTATTCACTAAATACCTTAAATACTTTATTTATACATAAATTATCATTCCCATCTTTTCCCACTAACTTCAAATATCTAAATTTTAATACTTTCTCTTTCCTTCTTACACCCCACTATCACCATTACCCATACCTTCTTGTTCAAGTCCCCATACCACTTTCATAATCTTCCAAAACAAATTAATTATATTATTTCAAAATCCCACTTACATAAAATCCAAATAATCATTTATTTATTTATCTTCATTTACATTATTTATTTCATAATATCATTTATAATTATTTCTTAATAACTCATATATTACATCATCATTCCACTTACATAATATCCAAATAATCATTTATTTTTTTAATTTTCTTTTTACATTTACTTTATTTAATCAATATCCCATTTCTTTATTCCATTTTCCTTATATATATATTTCATATATTATATTTTATTCATTCCATTATAATAATACATTTTATTTATTCCAATACATATTTAAATACCATATTATACCATAATAATATATTTCCTATATGTATACAAATACATCACTTATACTTTATTTATACGATCCATTTATACACTAATTCATATATATATATTTACATATACATTTAAATTGCATTAATTAATTATGCAATTTTCTTAAATCATATTTAATTATGACATCATAAATATTCTTAATATATTTAATTTCATCTTTTAATTTCATGTATATGTATACGTATAATTTCATATATGAATATTCATACGTAAGTTTAATTATTCTATTAATACATGCTTATGTACATTTTAATATAAAAAAATATACGTACACTCAATTTATCATCTTAAATTTCTATTTTTTTACATTTTTCATATATATGTATATTTTAATATACGATTGTACATACATTCAATAAATTGTTTATTTCTTTATCTCATTTATTTTTACCCTTTCTTAATTTATACATAATTATTAAATTATGTATATTCATTATACATTTATCATTTATCCTAATTCTTCATATTTTCATATTTACATATGTATGTACACTGTCATACAC
>CANYBF011342676.1:0-17393 GCA_948192965.1 Dalechampia spathulata | reverse complement strand
TCATGGACTTCAATATATAGTTTAATACTCCAAGTAAACAAGTTCATTTAAAACATTGTACTATATAATGAATAATGCCTTTATTAATGAAAACGTATAGTACAAATACACATGATGCTCTAGAGCATACACTAACATGACATGTGAAGTGAATGACATGGCATATGCATAACATGTGAGAAGATGTATGACATGTCATGTGCATGACATGTGAAATGAATGGTATATCATATGCATGATATGTGGAATGATGTATGGCATGACATGATGTATATTAAATGACATGGCATATGTATGACATGGCATATGCATGACATGTGAATGTGAATGACATATCATATGCATGACATGTGAACGTGAATGACATATCATATGCATGACATGTAAAGTGAATGACATACCATATGCATGATATGTCATAACGATATATATGTGTAATGGCATGGCATATGCATGACATGGCATAATGATTCGTATGTGAATAGGTATTCAACATGGTATATGTTATGGCATGCAATATGACATGTGATGCGGCATGGCATATTAGAAGATAGCATGGCAAGTTGCGCGTATTGTATTGCGTATTGGCGTTTGGCATGTTTATGCATATATGCATACAAAATACGGTCTGTTATGGCATGGCATATGCATGGCATTGCATAATAGTTTGTGATGTGTCATGTGACATGGCATGTGACATGATGACATATATATTTGAGCAAATATAAATCCATCCACGAGCAAAAATAATAACGGTCAGTGAAAGGGATCGAGGAAATTAGAGGTACACACGAGATAATAGGGGGAATTATTAGAAAATAAATAATAACCCTATCCTATTACACAAATGTCCATGCATACATAATTTTTGGGGTGTTAAGTAACACCCCTTCCTCCTTGGGTACTATTCACCTCGGGTTGCACGAGCCGAAAATGCACGATGCGAATATGCAAAATAAACAAATAAATTCATTCGTAGCAAATGAATTTAAGATTTATTTGACTAGTCCAATACCATGTGAAAAGCATGAACCAAGAGTCAAAATCCAATAATTATTTGGCAATAATTATGTGAATTAACACAAGCCGGATCGTGAAAATTAATTTTTATAAAAATAATTTTAGACAAAATTATTTTTATTTGATCATGGAAAATTAAATGGGAGGGCTAACATCATATTAAAATTATTGGAGATAGCCACTCAACCAATTTAAATCCAATCCTTTCAAAATCGAATTTATACAAGTAAAAATGGCATTTTATCGTAGAAAATTAATTTTGAGGCCAAAATTAATTAAATGTATTTATTTTATGATAGATCCAGTATACTTGAGCCACTGTAAAGTACCAAATACTACTGGAAGAATCAAAATACATTAAAATATGGTTGAAAAATATGGTTTTTTTCTGGAAAACGCAAGGGATATGCGCCGCGCATCATGCTATGTGCGCTACATATGAGCTTTGTGTGGTGCACATGGCATAATATGTGGTGCACATAACAAGCCAATCTTCACAAAAATCAATTTTATTAGTATAAAAATGATCTACATATTAAATACAGCAAGTTTTATTAAGGTAATACCTTGTTTTGAGTTCGAATCGGCCTCTGAATTGTAATCTAAACATTTAATTGAGCAATTAAATTAAATAATTAATTTTAAGGCTAAAATCAATTGGATCTAGATGATTTTTGACAGATCCAGAATCCCAAGTGCATGAAAAAGCCTTTGGAGTTGCTAGAAAAATCAGATCGGGTGAGAAAATGAAAGAAATTTACATTTCTAGGAAATTTTAGGGTCGATGTGCGCAACACATAGACCCATGTACGCCACACATAGGCTGTGTGTGGCGCACATGATGGCATATGTGGCACACATGGTGAGAAAAATTCAAGGAAATTAAAGTTTTTTAGTAAAAACCTTAGATCCAGCCTCGATCTAGGCAGATCGGACCCGGAAAATGAATTTTTGAAGAGCGAAAGTGCTTTTAATTTAAAAAAAAAAGTTTCAAAGTTGAAATTTGCTAGTTCTAGGAGATTTATAAAAGATCCAGAGCACTAGAGGCATAGGAAAGCCTAAAATGCTACTGGAATTACCGGATCAGAACCGAAAATAAGTGAAATCAAGTGATTTTTGAAAATTTTAGGGTCCATGTGCACTACGTATGACCCTATGTGTGCCACACATGGGCTACGTGGCACACATAAGGTCATATGCGCAGCATATGCCTTGAAAAATAGTAGCAGAATGGAAGAAAATGAAGAGAAATGGAAGAAATTACCTTGTAGCAGAGGCTTTTCTTCGTGATCTTGCTTCCAAACGTGCTTAGGAAGCCTAACTAGAGCCAATTTGTCTCTAAATCCTAAGGATTTAATTAATTAAGTGTTTAATTAATTTTGAGAGAATTTTGGCTTGCCTCAAGGCAATTTTTGGACTCGTTTCATCTGATCCCAAGCTCTATATTTATAGAGTCGGATTAGGGTTTGGCAATTTTGTAATTTTCTATCCAAAATTTTAAAATTTTTAGGCAATGTGTGGCACATATCATGCCATGTGCACCACACATAGTTCATGTGCTACGCGCATAGTGCTATATATGCAGCACATCACCTTTTGACCAATCGTATGGGGTCCACCGTGGTTACATCGGGATGTGCGCCCCATGCTCAATAAGCATCATTTTGTGTACCAATGCATTGTGTAATGTGGCACGCATCCGGTTTGGTCCCGGGAAGGCTCCCAACCAAACGTCTTTTATATGCTATATGTGTAACATAAAGTGCTATGTGCGACGCATATGACGTTTTGCCCCCTATGCGCACCGCCTCACATGAGCAAAACAGGATGTGCACCACATGTCAAATAAGTATCATTTGACATATTAGGGCATTTTGCAAAGAAAATTTTCTCAGGTTTGGTCTCGAGAAGGCTCCCAACCAAACGTCTTTTTTTTCAAATAGTGCGTGCATGGCACAATTCACCTTATGCGTATTTCGCCACTTATGAGTGAAATGTAATACGTGTGACATGTCAAGTATGCATTATTTGACATTCTAAGACATTGTGCTATGCGGAGCACATTAGATTTGGTCCCGAGAAGGCTCTTGACCAAATGTTTTTTTTATGTTATATACGGTGCGCATAGTGCTATGTGCGGTGCATATAGCATTTTGCCTCTATGTGCGTCGGCTTGTACGGGCAAAACGGGATGCATGCCATATATCAATGGAGATGCAATCGTCATTCTGAGGCATTTTGCACTTTGGAGTTTTGCCAAATTTGGCCCCGAATGGTGGGTCCTACTAATGGGCCCATTTCGGGCCCATAATGCTATGTATCCAGAATGTGGCATTTGGCATGCCATGTACTTTGCCTCACGTAGGCATGAGTAGAATGTGTTCTATTTGCACAGAACACTCAGAATAGTTGATAGAGGTGGTGGGCCCCATCGATGTACTATTTTGAGCAAATAGCGCCGAGTGCCCAAAATGCAATATTTTGCATGTTATGCATTCTAGATGTCAAATAAGCATTATTCAACGTTGTAAAGCGTTATCAGCATGTTTTATTTGCATGGACCCTACCAGGTGGGCCCTGTCTATGGGTCCCTTATATGTGCCCTACCGACACGTGGTCCCATTGAGCATTTTCCTTCCATTGAAGTGTTATGCATGCAGTGCTATGCATTCAGTGTGTTTTGCATGCGCAGAATGCTCAGAGGAGGTTGACAAGGGCAGTGGGCCCTACTAACCATCGTGGTGGGCCCCACCACCTGAAATGTTCTCCGTACACCAGAGCATTCAGAGGAAACCAGAGAGGCCTATATGCATTATTATGATCGATTTCAGCCACTCATACCAAGCCGAATCGATAAAAACCTGAGATCGCACAAGGGTGAAAAATCAGGGTCAACAACGTTGCTTTTATTTTTTCCAATTTTGCTATTTGCTCTAGATAAAATACTTCTTCAACTAGTCAAAGTTGATTGGTTGGGAGAGCTCATTACCCTCCAAGTTTGATATACGAACCACACCATTAGATAAGATCTTCTCGACCATGAATAGGTCTTCTTAATTGGACTTAAATTTCCCATGTAGGTCTCAAATGGCCATTTTGATTTGTTTCAAAACCAAATTACCATCCTAAATAGCAATAGGTTTTACCTTCTTGTTGAATGTATTTTCCATTTGCTTTTTATAAAGCTATAAATTATATAAAGCTTTTAACTACTTCTCATCAATGGTTGCAAGCTGCTCATATCTAGCTCTCTTCTACTTAGCTTTTAGCAATTGAGTTTCTAGAACAACCTAAAGTAACTTGAGCTCCACTTTTATAAGTAATATGACTTCTATTCTATAAACTAGAGAATAGGGGGTAGCATCCATTAGACTTCTAGTAGTGGTCTGGTAACCCCATAGAGTGTACAACGATTACTCATGCCAATTCTAGTAAGTCTACATTATCTTGATTATCTTATTATATATTTCAACTGCCCTATTATCTTGAAGGTGATATGGTGAAGATTGATAATGCTTAATCCCATATCTTTCAAGTAAATAAAAAACTTGGTCTTGGAATTGTACTTCATTGTTTGATACCAAGTAATGTGGGATCCTATAGTAGCATATAAGATTCTTCTCAATGAATTAGTAACTTGCTTTACCTCTAGTTTATTATATGATTTTTCCTCCACCCATTTAAAGAAATAATCAAGATCCACCAATATGTACTAATGCCCATTAGAAGCATTAGGATGAATCTCACTTATGATATCGATTCCTTAAGCTAAAAAAGGCCATAACATTATCAAATTTTGCAGTTTGACTAATAGGATATGACTCAGATCATCATGTATCTAACATTTAGAAAATCTTTATACAAACTGTACATAGTCTGTCTCCATACTAAGCTAGAAATAACCTTAGTGTTAGATCTTTGTATATAGGGTGAATCCATTTATATGGGATTTGCAGGACTAATGTACATTGTCTACATGAAAATTTCTATCTCCTTCCCTAATATGCACTAAAGTTGCAGACTATCAATTATCCTTTTGTAGAGAATACTTTGATGTTAGGTAAAGTTTATTGTCAATCTTCATAAAGCTAGCTTATTAGTCCTGATTGCATCTTATAGGTAAGCATTAATTCTTAAAAAATTCATGATATCTGCATACTATGGAGCTTCCTCATATTTGTTTAACATCATAATCCATTTACTCTGATAGTAGGGTGTCACACTTGATTGATAAAAACATGCTCTTGTAGAATGATAATAAAAATCATATAATTAGGAATTCATTAATCACTTTATAAAGATCTGTAAATTTTTTTTATTTTTTCAATAAAATATATTCAGTATGTAATTATAACTATTTATTTAACTATCTATGACTTCATACTGTTATCTATTCATATAAAATATCCATATATAAATTTATGGCATGCCATCAAATAACTTCTAGTATATAAATATCATTTATATAATTTAAGTACTCTACGTACTAGGTAATTTTAGCATCTTTATTAATAAGCAAGCATAAAATATTTTACTGCCCATAATTATACAATGATATAGTTGCACAACTAAAAACACCAACTAGGAATACATTGTACTGCCAAAATGGTATTTAGAGGACTATGTAAAGCTTAGACCATCCTGATTGCGCTAGTATCTCATTGATCCAGATGCCCCTCTGAACTACTTTGACTTATGTTTATCAATGATAAACACTAAGTATAAAACTTAGTGGTGCTCAACGATAGGTATAATGTAATTTAAATTACAATTTCACAAAGTAATAATAATCATAAATTAAACATATAAGAAAATATGAACTATATAAGATCTCTTTAGTAATCCCTATAAACATTTCAAATATTTTAGTAATAAAGTCATCATTGTATGTCCATATTATCACACCTTAACCCGGTATAACACGCTCCCATAGAATAGTTAATAATCCCCTAAGCAAGAAAATCATTAAATATTCTACAAAGGATCTATAATTTTTTTTTAATTATAAAATCCAATATACCAAATGCATTCTCATTATATCAACAAACTCTCATTCATTATATGTGTTTTATACACATCATTAAACATTATACCATAATATTAATATTACACACCATAAAATATATTACACAAATGTTACTACCTTTAAGGTTAAGTTAAAAAGTTGCATAAATGCAAATACACGATGGAGTATGTTACATTGGTCCCAAACTGCTTCTAAAAGAAGATTCTTTAAAATCGTAATGTTCTCTGACTAAGGATTGATCAGTCTAGTTGCCATACATCGAAGCTAAAACTAGTTGCCATCACGATCGTGACAGTAAGTGGAAACCATGTAAAACCTACTGGAAAAATGTCACGATCATGACTAAAAGTCATGAGCATGATACTAGGCTTGGATTGGAATAGAAACTCACTCTAAAACACCCCTAAATGATTCCTCAATCATCCTAATCTATTACCATACCCAAAACATCATCATAACACTTCTAAAACTTACTCAAAACACCAATTTAACACAATTTGAAGTTAAATCATCCATAAAAAACAATTCATCATTTACAGTACATCACTAGCTTGCACCTTCCATAATAACCAAGAAAATCAACTTAGTTTCTTTATAACCATTCACTAACAAATTCAAACTCAACTTTACATAATCAAGAACTCAAATCATCATACTACAAACCATGTTTTTATCCCACAAAAACCACAATAAAACAACTCAACAACATAAGGAATAAAAGAAAACAATAACACTCTTCAATTCATGCTTCTTCCTACTAAGATCACAATCCCTTAAAGATTTAGGTTTTGGAAGAACCAAGAGAAAAGAAGAAGAAGAAGAAAACATGAACAAAGCATATAAAACACCAAAAGAACATGGAACCTAAAAGCTATGCATGATCTTACCTTGATTTGCTATGGTTTTGCCTTAAGCTAGGTTATAAGAACAAAAGAAGAAGAAGAAGGAGAAGAACATGAAATGAAAGGAAGGAGGAAAACACTTGGCTATTTCCTTTTTAATAAGATAAGTCTCTCCTTTTTATTATTATTATTATTCTTATTATTATTATGACTTAAGCTGAGAAGGGTCCAATACTATATGGACACATGGCAATCTACTAGTACTTATATAATTTTCTTTCCTCTCCTCCTTATCAATTAAAACACTTCAATCATACCACACTTACTACTCATTTAATATAATATGAACATAAGTATTACATAATTAAATTTCCTATTATAACCTTAACTTTTCATGTAATACCTTTTATATCCTAGTTTACCATTTTACATACCAAGGCATCATTTAACATACATTAAGTTCATTATAATGCTTCATTCAAGGCATTCAATAAAACATACCAAAATCGCATCTTTGGTGCGTAATCACTTATATCTTTTCACTTTGTTTTCCTTCTTGTCTCTAAAATTTCCATATCATATACAATTTCTTTGCTTTATAAGACATTTTTGTCATTTTTATCACATTAAAAATATTTATGCATCATATATCATTCATATATCTCATGCACTAATTAATCTTTAGTTGTAACGTATGCATAAAATGCAATCACACAGAGATGCCATGTGTGTGGATATGACATATATCTCATGAAAATCATATCCTTTGGTTGAATTCCATTATTGTTACTACAAACATATATCTTCGAATATAGCATAACTATGTTGGATAATGGTAATGGTAAATATATATGGCATTCTCTTTGCCCTTGTTATTTGTTATTTATATTCACATAATACCAGTTATATAATGTACATGCCAATAATTGTAAATGCATTGCATTCTACTTTCCTCTATCATTTCATCTCAATAGTATAACAATGATATGTTGCATGAATCATTAAATGCAAATGCTTTGCATTTCCTTCTCTATTTCATTTCACTATATATATATATATATATCCATATAACTCATTAAGGAGGGATCCGAACTCAATCTACCTCATGATTAATAATTTATCATATGACTCACTGAGGAGGCAACTGAACTCAACCTACCTCAAGAATGATCATATTATTTTACTGTGCATAGTTGGTATGGAATCAAACTCAACTTACCATCAAGGAGGAAACCAGACTCAACCTGCCTTGTAATTCTCATTAAATATCAATTCATATAAATATACTAGTGCCTCCCTTATATCTCTTTCATATCACATAATGAATGTAATGCATGATTTATGCTGTAATACCTTTATGCATATATTGATGAAATGTTGTATAGCTATTTTGTATATCTTTCCATCATCAATAGTGTATCTAAAACATTAATAAACTCTTAAATAAATGACTATATTATCACAATTCATTACTATCTAATTTTTACCAATTAGCCTAATTAAAGGGTCAAATACTTCATTGAACACAAACATAAATCATCTCATTTATTTCAATTTATGTATTTTTATAAATTATCAATGATTCCAAATATACGAGTAAAAAATTTTCAATCCTAATAGAAGACATTAATTCATATGGTGATATCAACTAACACGCTCATGTGGCATTCATGCCTTACCATAATTAAAATTAACTACTTATTGAGTAACACTTGTTTTCTAAATAGAATTATTGAATAATTAATGAACAATCTCAAAATTGTTAATTGATAACTTTACTGTAAAGTATCTACCATTAGGTAGTCTTTTCCTTTACCTATCAATCTTGTTTATAGAATTAATAGTAATTAAATACAAACATAATTCATATCATTAGTTATTAATTTATGATATATATATATATATATATATATATATATATGTCTAGTCATTAATTAATTTAGAAAAGTATGTAAAAAATTATCATTCTAATAGATATCCATCCATGTAAACATATTAACCAATACACATATTAAATATTTATAACTTACCTTATTTTAAATTTACTATAAAATGATTGCCTTTGAATAGTCTATTATGTTAATCTCACTTTAAGAGCTAACAATGATGAAGCACAAACATAATTGATCTTAATTATGTCATTAAAGTTATGATGATTTTGTAGTATATATGGAATCATCACTTTCATAATATACATAACATACTTGATGTTTTTATTTATAATTAATGGTTAATAAGCACAAACCTATTTTTACTTTGCCCTTATCCACACGTATAACAGAGGTAGTGATCCTCTTATCCTCTTCATATGTTTTACATAAATTTCCTTATTATTATAACCAAATATGCTATATGAATATTTTATATCTCTTATGTAGACACATATAATACATACATATATATATTCCAATAATAAACATATAAACTTCTAGTTTAACTTTATAGATTGCTCCTTTAACTTAAATGTTAGTAGTTTGCATTTTAACTACTTTTAGGACTATCCATCCTTAACCTTATCATGGATTTTAATTCATGCTTTATGTGGCCTACTCTCTTATTCAAACAATCCCTTATCATGCTAGTTATTGATAAGGATAACCATTTAATAAAATTTATAAACAAGTAGAATTCATTGTTATGATATACATATACTAATAACATATGCTCTAAGCATGAATCTTATAACACAAGATAATGCATATATGCACAATCATACATATCTTAAATACTATATGAGTAACCCATTTAAAGAAACTTGATTACTAACTACTCCTTAACCAAGCATACATAAACCAATTTCATTTTGCTAAAATATACACCTAACCATAGTTCTCGATTTAAAGAAACTTGATTACTAATAACTCCTTAACCAAGCATACATAAACCAATTTCATTTTGCTAAAATATACACCTAACCATAGTTCTTGATAATATTATTATTAATAGTAAAAATCTAGGTACTAATCAAAACATATATGTACTTAAAATCAATGAATTTATTGATATATATAATTGGCATTTCCTACATTCTATTTTAGTATTTGTTCATTCTCTTAATCCTCAAGTTACTAATTAACCTATCAACCAAGTAATCCATAAATCTTCAAGCCATGATATAGTTTCAATTATTTTAATCTTTATAGGAAGATTAAGTGTGCACACATATAATATCAATTCCAAGTGGTACTATATACACAAGGGTATAACGACCCCATCCTACTATTAACACACCAAGTTGCCTCAATAATATAGCTTAAGTTGACCTCATGCACCCTTAAATTAAGCACTTCCAGGGTTCACGGTCCACTCATTTTCAAGAGTCATGCAAACATTACCACATGAACCTAGTTATGCATATTTAACTCCTGACCAGCTGTGTTCTATATATATGTGATACACCAAATGCAAATGTGTGACTAACTTAGGGACTGGCATAATTATAAACTAGTTAATTTTCTAGCTACTTGATTCAATATAAAATTCTCATATTTGAGTATGAAATTCAATGGTAATTTATTTATCTTCTAAATGTACACATGACATGGTAGTTCTGCCTTTATTATCATATAATCCTTAATGACCTATGACCAAGCTGGGCGCATAACAAGAAGATAAACTATGTCAATCTTAAGTTTCCAGCTCCAAAATCAAGCTAGAAAAAAAAATATTTCAATTAGTTGTTTGATCAGGTGGTAACTCACTTAAGCGTATTAATTTAGTCAAAATCTAGCCTAAATTCATATCATATACATTTGTACACAACTAAACTATCCATTAATATTGCTTATTCATACATGAGATGAATTTCAAGACATTCATCTAATTCCTTTATCTGATTATTTTACACTCACCCTAACTAATTTAAAATAAGACATCATTTATATCACCCATCTAACCATCTATTTTATTTTAACTTATTTAGTCCAAACAATCTTATGACAAAGCTAGTGATCTCAGTATTATGTCTAACATTAAATGCCCCTTTATCTTATGGTAATTTACTGCTTACATGTAGTATTCATACAATTTTTTTTTTTTGAGTGCATGCTTAAATGTAGCTCTATGTGTTGCTTAACATCCAAGATCTCAAAAGTTAAATTCCATGATATTCCTGCCTTAATATCAATGCATTTAATGCTTTTCTAACTTCAATTTTATAAAAGGATTTATGGTATAATGATTCTAATTTTAGGTGCTCATACACACTTAAGGATTTAACATTTAAAAGTACATTACCAGCTTATAGTTCTTTCCCTCCTTCCAACTATAATTCTAAGCTAGCTATACATGTTAACATATATTCTAAATATATCAAGAAGAAGGTACAATACTATCAAATTAAAGGCATTCTAATCTTTAAAACAAAACCATTTATTCATACAAGAGTTAGGTCTTGCTAATTGTTGACCTTGGATTTTCACCTACATACGTGCATTTTCAGATTTTCCTTGACTTAGTGTAATACTTCATTTTTAAATCCAAGTTGCATACATGCTATTTGCAATACCATAAACCATTTGGTCATATGACACATCTAGTTTTTAGCTCGTACAAGGTGGTGCATGAAGTTGGCCTTTTTATGCACATGTGATAACATACATTATCAATATCTTTCTTCATGCTTAAGTAACTTTTTTTCTTCATATTTTCATGCATTTTAATGGATTTAATAACATATTATTTGATGATTTGCATATATTTTTATCATGTCTTACATTTCATTCATGATTTGCATATTTAGTGTTTATTCATTCATTTCATTCATATTTTACTTAGTTTTCATAGAGATTTTACATAACCTAAGAATTTGCTTTAAATAGATAGATTTAATTACACTTGTTAAGTTTTTTTAGATCTCTATCCTTAGTTTAATTATAAATTCAGGTGTTAGAAGTTTAGTTTTCGCTTTTCTAGCTAAAAATTAGGGTGTTTAATGAGCCAAACAAGTCCTACACGACTCGTGTATGACCTTACATAACTCTTATAGGTCTCTACTCCCTTAATATTTTATTGCTTTATACTTTTCTCATACCTCATAAGTCATACATGACTCATGGATGGCCTTACATGAGTCATGTATGACTCGGCCATCCAGCTTAAACTTTACATTTTTCATTCTTCATATGCTTATTTCCTTGCGAGAGTTACATGACTCATGGATGGCCTTACATGAGTTGTGTATAACTCAACCAATTCATTTTAACTCTAAATTTTCATTTCCTTGTGAGCCTTACATGAGTCATGTAGGGCCTTACATGACTCATAGATGACTCTCCCCTTTCCTATGTATGCATTTTCATTCGTTCAAGCTTTACACGAGTCGTGGATGATTTACATGACTCATGTAGAGCATTTTAGCTTGATTTTCTCTTGTTTTTAGGGCCATTAGATTAGAGAATGAAGGATGAGGATTAAAGGAGCAGTTGACAGAGACATATATATGGGTTAAGGGTGAGAGAAAAGGTATTTAGTGAGTAAAAGAAGAAAATTAGGGTTGGAGAGAATTAAAACCCTCTAATAAAGTATTGATCCATCTTTTTATAGTAGGGAATCATCAAGACATTGAGAAGACTTGCTAGAAACTGGATTGGGTGAGTTGGAAGAGCTAGAGTTGGAAGCAGCTACAGAGTCTAATCTTAAGATCCAACTAGTTTAATCTCTTTTCTGTTTCTTCCCTTTTCTGAACTAAATCTATGGTTATAATCCTTGATTAGTACTTTATTATGTTCTTTCTATTCTTTACTTTGATGACTTGATAGAAATCTAGGATTGAATGTTATGACATTACAATCTTAACTTTATTATGAATCAGTTGATCTTCATGTTTCCATATTGCTTTCTATTATTATACATTATTCCTTTATTGAAATGAGGCATGTTTTGATAATTGAATATTGCTTAGTTCTTTTAATTGCTTTGGAAGAAGAATTAAATTAATAGAATAATTATGGAAACACTTAATTTTAACTACCTAGACATAGGAGTTAACCTAATTAGGAAGCCTAAGTGTGGTTTTGATTTTATCCCTGAAATAGATTTAATGGTCATGAAAGTAGTTTATTTATCTATGCTCAGTATGTATTAATTTTTTGAAAGGAAAGTTCTTATATGTAAACACTACTTTGAGATATTAATTGGATTCATTAATGAACTGTTTTGACTTTAGTTTCATACATTCATCCCTAATATTAAATGTACTATATGTAAATTATCTCTTAGCTTTTAATATACAACTAGTTTAATAGATTTAAATAATGACTTTTACTTATTATCACCTGAATAATAAATGAAATTAACGTCTAGTACTTGACTACCATTAATCCCAGAGAACGATACCCTTATACTGCAGTTGTGACCCATATTCTTGTGGTGGTATAATTACATAAATAAGGACTATAAATTTAAAGCTTGTTGAATTCTATACATATGAAAATTACTTCATTTATATGCCAATAATTTTTTAGCACCGTTGTCGGGACTGATGATAGTTAGTTAATATTAGTAACATTGAGATTAGTTGATTAATTCAAGACTCAAGTGTTTATTTTAATTTTTAAGGTACTAATTTTATTCTTTCTTTCTAATTTTAGGTACTGTCTATATTCGTATGAGGGGAAACCTGGACAACACAAGAAT
Source organism: Dalechampia spathulata (assembly GCA_948192965.1). Taxonomy (NCBI): domain Eukaryota; kingdom Viridiplantae; phylum Streptophyta; class Magnoliopsida; order Malpighiales; family Euphorbiaceae; genus Dalechampia; species Dalechampia spathulata. The sequence continues at coordinate 3,869 of CANYBF011342676.1, read as the reverse complement.
AGACATAAATCCAAAAATAGAGAGAACTTTTTACGTAAGACTCAAAGCAGTTAAGGAAGCAGAAGAAGAATTTGAAATGGAAGCTTACAAGCTACTGATGGATTACATTCTGGCCAATCCAGAAGGGCTTTAACCAAGTATTGCTAGACCGTTGGTTAACAGTAATAATTTCAAGCTGAAGCCTAACTTGATCCAGATGGTGCAGGATTTGTCATTTCACGAGTTTCCATTAGAAGATCCCAACGAGCATTTAACCATATTTTTAGAGGTCTGTGATACCTTCAAAATCAATAGGGTGTCAGAGGAGGTGATCAGACTTAGGCTTTTTTGTTTCTCACTTAAGGATAAAGCAAAGTCATGGTTGCATTCAAAGCCGCCTAACACTTTAACTAATTGGACTCAATTGGTGCAAGCATTTCTGACGAAGTATTTTCCATTGGCTAAGATGACCAAACTGTGGAATGAGATCTTGATTTTCTCTCAACAGAAGAATGAGTCACTTTATAAAACTAATGAGGGGTTTAAAGATTTACAGTGTCAGTGTCCACATCACGGGGTGCCGGAATGGATGCTGATCCAAATATTCTACAATGGTCTTCACCTAAATATGAAAAGCATTATAGATGTAATAGTAGGAGGATCTTTTATAGGATGTACTTTAACAAATTCTAAGGTTTTGATAGAGGAGATGTATTCTAATTCATACAGTGGAATAATGAGATAGCTGGGTTTAAGAAGAGAGTAGTAGCTCATAATGTCGAGGCAATCACTATATTGAATGCCAAGTTTGATGCTTTTTCTAGTAAGCTGGACAAGCTGACAGTGAACAATATTAGCACAAGTCAGATGCCGAGCCCAATCAGTTATGAAGCATGTGGAGTATTTAATGCTGGAGATTGTTCCTTCACAAGTTAGGGGTAAGAAATGAGAGAGCAGGTTAATTTTGTTGGTCAGCAGCATCAAAGGCAGGGTAACCAGAACCAGCAGGGGAATCCCTTCTCCAATTCTTATAATCCGGGATAGAGGAATCATCCAAATTTTTCTTGGAGAGATCAGGGGTCTAAAAATTAGTAGCAACAATTAGGGTAGTAACAACCCTACATGCCTCTACAGATAAGGCAATCACCAATCTATCAGCCGAGGAATAATTTGCAATCGTAACAACCATAGAAATCCAACTTGGAGGCAATGATGGAGACAACATTAAGAGCCCATCCTCTAGGGTGGAGCAGCTAGCCATACATAACAAAATATCGGAAAATCAGATTACCCAATAAGTTAGCTCCTCCAAAGCCTTAGGGAAGTTGACAGCGTAGTTGAAGAATCCTAAAGAGCATTGCAATGCTCTCAATGTTCAGGTTAAGAAGGATACAGTTGGGGGGAGTTTTGATGGCTTAATGGATGTGGAGGTTTGGGAAGAGCAAAGACTAGTGATTATGGAATAGAGAGAGACTGTTGGGGGTAAAGCTAAAACATAGACACTACCGAGCAATGGTAAAGAGAAGGATGATGCTCCAAGGCTTGTGAGCAAGCTTTATGTGCCGCCTATGCCATTTCCACAGAGGTATACAAATTTTTTGAGGTAATCTGGATGACTCTAAAGTTAGTAGACTCTAATACCCTTTGGGGGTTTTGGAGAATGAGCCAGTGATGGTAGGGATATTTACAATTCCAGTCAATTTTATGATACTCGACATGGAGAAGGATGCAAAAATACCAATTATATTAGGCTGACCATTTTTGGTAATAGCGGGAGCAGTTATAGATGTTAAGAATGGAGCACTCTCATTGACAGTGGGTGAAGAGGAGGTTTCCTTCAAATTATCAGACTTGATGCAAAAGCTAACAAAGGAGGAGGGAACTTGCCTCCGGATTGATGTTATAGATCAACTGATGAATGAGGCTATGATGGGAAATTTAAGCTATGATGATGATCCTTTAGAGCTTTGTTTACTTGAGGAGGTCAAAGAAGAAAATATGTCAAAAGAAGTGGTGGCATGCTTAGACATGTTGGACTCAGGAACAAAGTTCAATTTGAGGAAACTGGTTAAGATAGAAGCATTAGAGAGCAGTGAAGAGCAAAAGCTAGGTGCTCTAAAAGTGGAACTAAAGAAGCTCCTAAGCAACTTAAGGCACACATTTCTTAGATCTAATTCTACTTTTCCTATGATTATTGATGCTAGGTTAGACTTTGAAAAAGAATCTAGGTTGTTGAGTATGCTTAGATAGTTTAGAAAAGCTATAGGTTATTCTGTACATAATTTGAAAGGCATACATCCATCATTATGCATGCATCGCATTTTTCTTGAAGATGAATGTAAACCTACTGTTGAATGCCAAAGATATTTGAATCCTAATATGAAAGAAGTAATTAGGAAAGAGATTGCAAAATTACTTGATGCTGGTGTAATTTACTCGATTTTTGATAATAAGTGGGTTAGTCATATTTACGTAGTTCTTAAGAAGAGGGGGGGGGGGTGATCATTGTCAAAAATGACAATGATGAGTTGATTCCAACTAGGACCGTCATGGGTTGGCGGATGTGTATAGATTATAGGAAGTTAAATAAAGCTACCAAGAAAGATCATTTTCCATTGCACTTTATCAATCAAATGTTAGAGAGGTTAGCTAAACATCCTTATATATGTTGCTTAGATGGATACTCAGGATTTTTCCAAATCCTAATTCACTCCAATGACTAGGAAAATACTACCTTTACATATCCTTATGAAATGTTTGCCTATCGATGCATGCCATTTGGTTTGTGTAATGCACCAGTTACATTTCAATGATGCATGATGTCTATTTTTTTATTGCATAGAATATATCATAGAAGTATTTATGGATGATTTCACTGTGTATGGTGCTACTTTTGATGAATGTCTGAATAACCTGAGAAAAGTGCTTAAGAGATGTGAAGAGTCTAACCTTGTTTTGAATTGGGAGAAGTGTCATTTTATGGTCCAAGAAGGAATTATCTTGGGATACCGAGTTTCAGCTCGAGGAATAGATGTTGATAAGGCAAAAAAACTGTGATTGAAAGGCTGCCACCGCCCGTGTTTGTTAAGGATATTAGAAGTATTTTAGGGTATGTGAGTTTTTATATGTGATTCATTAGGGATTTTCAAAAATAGCAAGGCCTCTCACTCACCTCTTGTCCCAACATATTCCTTTTATTTTTACTGATAAATGTTTGAGTGCATTTAATAGATTGAAAATAGCTTTAATTTCTACTCCAATTATTCAACCCTCAGATTAGAGCCTTTTGTTTGAGGTGATGTGCGATGCTAGTGATTATGCTCTGGGAGCCATCCTAAGTTAGAGATGGGAGAAGGAGTTTTGGGTGATATACTATACCAGTAGAACTCTGGATGATGCACAAGTGAACTACACTACTATAGAGAAGGAATTCCTAGCAGTGGTGTTCACTTTGGATAAATTTTGGTCGTATCTAATGGGATCTAAGGTAGTTGTTTATACAGATCATTCAGCAGTCAGATACATCATCAACAAGAAGGATGCCAAACTGAGGTTGATCAGATGGTGTTGACCCTCACTTTTCACCATCGTATAATTTTTAGATCTTTGTTAATTCGGCTAGGATTTAGTCCCTGATGTTGATCCCGATTATACATATAGGTCTTCGTGCCTTCCTCTGCGTGTTCTGATGAGCAGAACATTTCAGGACTGGTGGAGGCCCACCATGGCGCCTGGCGGGACCCGTCGCGTATTCTGAGTATTCTGTGCACGCAGAACACCTTCCCTGCCATGTACGGGGGGACAAAACACTTGAAATGCAAAGTATTGCATTTTTGGCCCCAGGTACTATTCATCATGAATAGTACATAGGTGGGGCCCACTAAACAGAA
>CANYBF011342607.1:0-11690 GCA_948192965.1 Dalechampia spathulata | reverse complement strand
TAAATTATTTATTTCTTTATCTCATTTATTTTTACCCTTTCTTAATTTATACATAATTATTAAATTATGTATATTCATTATACATTTATCATTTATCCTAATTCTTCATATTTTCATATTTACATATGTATGTACACTGTCATACACGATAATACGTACGTCCAATTGTTTGTCTTAATTAAATACACTTAAATATTTTAAGTGTACTTGATATAATATTTCTTAAAATTATCATCATTTAGCGAATCTGCTAATTATATTCCTATCGTTATCAAAATATTTATTAAATATTACATTATTTACGTTCTAGACCAGTCATTTTCCAAAATTCCACGTTATCATATAAATTATAATCCTATAAAAAGTAATTTACATCACTCAAAATATGTACAAAAATTGAGGATGTGACAAACTCACTTATAACATCTTCAACTTTTTCACAAAGGCTTACTTAAAAACCTCTTACAATAATCGAATGCTTTAAGAATAGAATTCCACACAACCTTTACAAAACATATTGAAAAGATTGACAATAGATATTCAAATGAAGCTCTTAGAAAAACACTTCAGATGTATAAAAATTTAATCCTTTTATTATTCATTCTTCATATATTTTCTAACTTTAAAACTCATGTATTTATACTTGAAAATATGATAGTTATATTCCAAAAATATATAAAGTATAAATATGTAATTTAATCAAAATTATTCTAAAAATAGCTTTCTGTTATGTAAAATCAACAAACTAATTTACATGACAGATAGTTTTATTACCAAAACTAGTTTATGAAAACTTACCATTTTTAGAATATGGAAATGGTATCTAAAAATTATTTTATCAAAAGAGAAAATTTTAAATCTTTGAAAGATATTTTATTTGAGCTCTATAAGGTAAATGTTCTCAAAATTTTCATAACAAAATTTTAAGAATACCTTAAAAAATAAATTCTCAAAAATAATCCTCTTAAGGTCTTCCATAAATCCATTTGAAAGCTTCCATGAATGTAGCTAATAAATCAGATTTTCAAGTCAATCCAAAATGCTTCATTCTTTGTGTATGACTTAATATATTTTGATTTTTCAAAAATTTATTATATTAAATTTATAATAAAATCATTTTAAAACATATAAAATTAGAAAATATTATAAAAGATATGATAATTATCTTACCAAAATTTAAAATAATCATAATAAAATTATTTAGATAATTACCAAAAATATCAAGTAAAATAACAACCAAATATATGATTTATCCACTTAAGATCTTTAATTAAAATCTTTACCAAGTATTTTAATTATCCATATTAAAATCAATTAACCATATTACATGCCAAAACTTACCTGATTAACAAAATCAAAAGGATAGAAAACATTATTTCCAAACCATGAATAATCAATAAAATGGAATTAATAAAAATTCACTTAAATTAATTCAACACAAACTTAAATAAATGAATATCAATTTTTGATAATCATCAAAATTAGAATCAACATTAACAACTTCTTATATTTAATATGTTCTTACTTTAATAACATAATCCTTCAATCTATTTTTAAGATATGAGAGTAAACAATATGATATATGTATTAAGTAGAGTGTAATATATTAAAATAGAAAGAATCATTAAATAGAAATATACATATTTCATCAACATGAGCATATGAAGAATATCAAAGTTAAATCAAACTTAATTATGATATATTGATTATGAGATATTAAGAATTTGGTAAATGATATGACATTACATAGAAAATTTTTAATATAAAAAAGCTCATAGAAATGTCAAAGGCTAATTTTAAATATATAATTTTATTTTAATAATTTGATAAATGAAAAGACATTGTTAATCCTAGAAAAAATTAATAACGAAAAAAATATAAGGAAGATTACATGTTAATTTTAAATGCATAATTTTATTATATTAAAACTAAAAGCAAAAATTTCCTAAGTTTAGCATATAATCAACTCAATTATTGAAAAAATAACAAGCAAACATGTCAAAGATTCAACTTTATATACATACTACAAATAAGTTTACACTTTGCATAGACTTTAATACAATATATTATTAAATTTATCAAAAATCACTAAATATTTTTTGAATTAATCAATAGGGTTTAAAATAAATGATAAAATATCATTCTCTATTGAAATGATTGAAAGTTCTTTGAAAAAAGATTAAAATGCTTAAACATAAAAAAAACTAAAGAAATAATGATCAATATATAAAAGCAATAAAAAAAGGTATCGTATGTAAACACTTGTAAGCTTTGTATATTGTTAAAGTAAGAGTCATTTTCATAGAAAAATAAAGTTGAAGATAATGAATGTTAATTAAAAAAGAATGACCTAGTTAAATTTTCATATCATATTGTATTACTTATATATCTCATTATTTTTATCTGCTTATTATTCTTTAGTAACGATATTTTCTCATCATTTGATTTCTTTTTATGAGTTTATTTAAGATTGTTGTTTTAAATGTAAGAGGAAATTGATTTTTACCAAATCTACTGATAAAATTGACACTTTCAATTACTAAGGTGCCATATATGTTAATCTCTAATCCTTCAGCTAGACTTGTGTTCCTTAAATATGGTATTCCTCAACATGCCACTTCACCATCTCCCACTCATTCTCCTTCATTCCTATAGACAACCATTCAATCATTATACCCATAGTTAATCTCACAACTAGTCTTAATTAGTCAAAAGTAACACTCAATCCCACCATATACAAAAACACACCCACCACCTCCATCACAACACCTATAAACAATCCTTTAATGATTATGTCCACAATCAATCCTTTAACCAGCTTAACCTAGCAAATATAAACTTTAAATCTCACTCTCATAAACACTCACTCCATGATAAACTAATTTAAGAATAACATCAGTAAACCAAAATACATTCAATCCTTGTTTACCTATACTTCACCCCATTCCATATCCATCGTTTATAAATAAACCTGAACACAACCTCATAAAAGTCAAGCCATGAAAGAAGACTTTGATGCATTGATTAGAAATTAGACTTAGGATCTAATATCTAATAACTCTTCTTAGAATGTGGTTGATTATAAATAGTTATCTCATGTTAAGGATCCACTTAAAGGCTTGGCATTGATTTTCATTCCATAGTTAGTCTAGTGATCAAGTCAATTACAATCCAACTTGTTAGTACTATCCCTGTCCAACATGCTTGGTCATTCATCAACTGAATGATAATAATGCATTTCTCTAAGAAAAACTTAATAAGGAAGTGTATATGAGGTAACCTCTTGGACATGAACATACTACTCTTTATTTTCATGTTTATAAATTGAGAAAGATAATTTATGGTCTCAAGCAAGTTTCATGATCCTAGTATAGTGAGCTATCTATGTATCTCATTTTAATAAGATTTCATCACTTCATGTCTGATTTCTCTCTATTCATTTTTGCATAATTTTGGCTTTACTATATAAGTTCTCATGCATGTGAATGACATTACGATTATAAGAAACCTTGCTAATGGTATCCAAAATGTTATTAATAGCCTATTTGTTTGCTTGTCCCTTAACGATCTTGGTCATCTTAACTACTTTTTGGATGTTAAGGTAATTCCTTCATCTAAATATTTACTTCTTTGATAATAGAAATATGTATGAAAAATGTTACATGAGAAACATATGACCAAAGGTATGCCCATACCAACAAGCTTTACTACATCTCTTAGACTAATGTTTTCACATTTTATTCTTAATGCTTCCAATTATTATCGTATTTTGAGCATACTTCAATACTTATTGCTCATATAATCAGACAATACCTTCATGTCAATAAATTAATTCAGTTCATGCATTGTCCTTCTAATACTCATTATTATGCTATTAGATGATTGTTTTAATATCTTAAAAATATCATCGCTCATGCTTTATTACTTATTCATGAGAATGATAATAATTTATTAATGTATCCAAATTCTGATTAAGTTGGTGATCTTGTTGATCAAACTTCCACAATGGATTGCATCAAATATTTTGGTAGCTCACCACTTTCTTAGTCTTTAAGGAAGCAAACATTAATCTCACATTCATCTACTGAAGTTAGGTATTAAGTTATCATAATAACCTTAGTTGAAACCAATTAGATCATAAATATTCTCAAATAGCATAAGTACTTATTAGTTGGTATGCTGACAATGCTTTGTGATAATTTTGACACTACATATCTTTATGAAAAATCTAATTTTTCATAATAAAATTAAACACATTATAGTTGACTTCTATTTTGTTTGAGATCAAGTACAAGCTAAACAACTTTACCCTATGTATGAAGCTTATCAGGTTGTAGATTTATCAATAAAACCATTGCCTTAAGGAGTATTTAACCATCACTTCATCAAGTTATTCATTGTTGAAATTAATGAAATTTAAGGGGGCGTAAAAGACAATGACCTTGTCAAGTCTTTATATCATATTGTATTACTTGTATATTTCATTATTTTTCTCTTCTTATTATTCTTTAGTGGAGATATTTTCTCATAATTTGATTTATTTTTATGAGTTTATTTAGGATTGTTGGTGTACACTTATCAATATAAATACTTTCATAAAGGAATGAAATATTAAGCCTTCATTTTATAATCTTTATTAAGCTTCTTTATTAATAACATATTAGATAAAATTTTAGTGTCATTAACTTAAATCTTGAGTAGGTTAGGAGAAACAAATTTTAACACATTCTTCCCACTTGTAAGTGTTTCATGTATGCTAGGAAAGAATTATAATTAAGACATTAATATTGAAAAATAGCAAATATGTTGTTATGTAAATTTTTTTATGTTTTCATTAGTAAAAATAATATGTGCATGAACAAATTCAAGATTATTTTTTATATAAATTCTAAGTCTTGCAATTCAATCCTTTATACATTAAGAAATTTAGGATTATATTTTTATACAAATTCTAACTCTAATAATTTAATCCTTTCTACTTAGCAAACAAAATAACATAAAAATGAAATGTAAAACACTAAAATGAAATATAAGACAACTGATCGAGTGCTAAAATGCATATTTTTCATATATAAAATGGTCCATTTTAGATTAAGAAAGTAGCTAGAACATTTGACTTGGTTATATTTCTGTGTTTTGTAGGTAAAAATAAGGAAAAAGTAAAAAGGAAGCTAATTTGGCATTTTTACCGCGTTTTGGAATCAAAGGAAGAATACGGGCCATATGACTGAGGCTTATGGGCATGAGAGAGTGCACAAGGACCTGACGAATGTAATTATCTGTTTTTAAATTCAAGATTAGATTAGATTTAATTTTGAAGATCATATCTGAAGATAAAGATTGACAATTATTTTATTTATTTATTTGAGCCTATAAATAGGAGACTTGTTCCTATTATAGGGGGTTGAACCTTTTTGGAATTTTTTCAATTGAATTTTAGCATTAATATCATTTTATTTTCCTTCAAGTATTTATTTTATTTTTCTTTATTTTTGACTTGATGTTGCCACCTATGATGCTTGGCTAGGCGTTTTATTTCCCAATCAAGAGCAACACAATTAATTATTTAAAGATCATGTGAGATCAAATCATTCTTAATTTCAATGGTAAAATCATTATTCAATTTAATTATGTAAATCAATGAACCATTGTATTTCTTAGGAATGTGACAAAAAGGGCCCTTTGCACGATTCTATTTTATACGTACTGCTAAGTGAGTTATTTAATCCATAATTGTCATTTGATTTGCTAAAGTAGCAATCAAAGAATTAATTGAGGTCAAAGGCTTTTAAACCTCTTTATGAATTAAACAATCTAGTTTGAACATGGTGGAGCTAGTTCTTAAGTGTTAATTAGAATCGGGTTCTTCTAATCCTTAATGTGATTTCTAATAGACTGTGTGTGAAGATAATTCCACCATGTCTATTCGAGAATTAGAGTCAATTGTAGAGCTGCTTCCTAGTCATCTTACAAATAAGGAAGAATTGGTTCATACGAGGCTTTCTCGGTGTTCTATAACTGATTTGGTGATTTTTATCATTGAATTATCATTGCATCGATGATCATGATCTGACAATAATTAATTGTGGCTTGCGATTGGGAAGTCTTTCTATATTGATATTTTCCAAAACCAAAACTTGTTGTATTATTTTTCTCCAATCATTTTAAAATTATTTTTATTTTATTCTTGACACAAAGAATCAAAGGTTCATTCCATCCCTGTAAGATCGAACCTTCTTCTACTACTGCAAAATCATTAAATATCTATATTGGGGGAAGTAGGATTTAATTTGACGGTTTTGACACCCGATCAAATTTTGGAGCCGTTACTGGGGACAGTAATTAATGTTCTTTTGATTCTTTATTTATGACCTAATCTTCCACAAGAAATTTGAGCTTTGATACTAAAATTGAAATGACTACAAAAACATTGAGGAAAGAGGCAAAAAATAGAAGACTAGCCTCTGTATCGAAGAGTTTGAGTATGTACGAAGAAGCAGCTAGTGAGGACGACATGGATAATGAAGTCGTCATGGCTATCAATCAGCAAAATCTATGACAAATGGCCATCACACCAATAGATCAGACCCATTATGTTTTACTTACGAGGATCTAACAGCTCCTCTGGAACTAAAATCAAGATTGATACAACTTTTGCCTACTTTTAGAGGACTAGAAAATGAGGATCCATACAAGCACTTGAAAGAATTCTATATAGTTTGTAATGGCATGAAACCACAAGGTGTGAGTTTTGAACAAATCAAGCTAAGAGCTTTTCCCTTTTCCCTTTTCCCTTTTCCCTTGCAGATGCAACTAAGGACTGGCTTTACTATTTACCATCTGGAATTATCAATACATGGAACGAGATGGACAGATAGTTTTTGGATAAATTTTTTCCAATAAAAAATGCAACTCAGATAAAGAGGGATATTTATGCAATCAGGCATAAAGAGGTGGAGAATTTTCATGAATACTAGGAGCACTTTAAAAGGCTCTATGCATTCTATCCTCAATATGGGATAACCGAGCAAAATTTAATCCAGTACTTCTACAAGGGACTACTATCGATAGAACAAAAGATAATGGACATAATAACTGGTGGTTTCATTGTCAACAAAATACCACAAGAAGTATGTGGCCTGATTTCAATCATGGCAACCAACGCATAATCCTTTTCCACTGAGAAAGAGCCACCAAAGAAAGTACATAAGGTAATTACTTTGAATTTAGAATCTAAATTTCACACCTTGCTTCTGTTATATAGGATTTTACAACTAATTTCAAGCGAGCCAAAGTTTGTAGGATTTGTACACAATCAGACCTCCATACTATTAAATGCCCAGAAATACAAGAAGATAAAGAGGAGCAAGCTAATACGACAAAAGGATTTCCTGGACCACCGCAGAGGAAATATGACCCATTCTTGAGAACGTATAACCCAGGCTGGAGAGACCATCCGAATCTATGGTATGGTAAGTAGTAGAATAATTTCCAGCAACAGAGGAACAACCAGCCAAAACAGTCAGGTATATCTTTAAAAGAAATGATTAAAAGCTTAGTCACTAACACGCAACAATTTTAGCAGGCCACAGAGACCAAATTTAAAAATTTAGAAAATCAGGTAACGCAGATTGCTACGTCATTAGGGAAAATTTAATCCCAAGGGAAACTTCCATCTCAGGCAGAAGTAAATCCAAGAGAGTGTAAATGCAGTGACTTTAAGGAGTGGTCGAACCTTGCCAAAAGCTACTGCCAAAAAATCGAAGCCTAATGTGGAAAAGGAGGTTAAAATCAAAAATTCTGGGTTGGGAGAAGGAGAAAAAAATATACAGCCAGTAGCAGTTTGATATCCCTTTCCGGAGCAGTTGGAGAAAATGAAAAATGAAAAAGAATAGAAGGAGATATTGGAAACTTTTTGCAAAGAGCAGGTTAACATTCCTCTATTGGATGCGATTAAACAAGTACCAAGGTATATAAAATTTCTAAAACATTTATGCACTAATAAAAGGAAATTAATTAGATTCCAAAAAGTAAGTATTAATGAGAGTGTGTCAGCAGTGATTCAAAGGAAAATCCATTAAAATGTAAGGATAAAGGAGTGTTTATGATCCCCATGAAAATTGGAGAGATTAGCATGAAGAATGCCATGTGTGATTTGGGAGCCTCGATAAATATAATGCCCTCATCCATTTTTGAGTCCTTGAATATAGGACCCCTGAAGGAAACCGGAGTAGTAATTTAGTTAGAGGATCGGTCGATGATCTACGCCATCGGAGTATTAGAGGATGTACTAGTGCAGGTTAACGAACTTATTTTTCTTACTGACTTTTATGTTATGTAGATGGAAGGTATAACATCTTTAAAATCATCCGATCTTGTATTAGAAAGACCTTTCCTAACAATAGTAAAAATAAAAATAGATGTCCATGAAGGGACATTGACAATGGAGTTTGATGGAAAGGTGATCAAGTTCAATACGGAGAGATGATCATATATCCTCTCGATATCTCCAATATCTGTTTCGTGGATACGTTTGATCCACTCATGCAGCGAGTTTTTGAATTAAGTGATGAAGATGAATTAAGATCAGCCTTTAACAATGCTAAATTTCATAAGGAATCGCTGATTTTAAAGGAGGAACTACTGCAGGCTATTGATGATTAAAATGCAGATCCTGAAATTCAACAGAAATCAAATTTAATTGGCTAACATACTAAATTATTTCATTCAATTTTGCAGGCACTAGAATTGGAACTGAAACCTCTTCCTGACCATTTAAAGTATGCATGTTTAGGGAATGGTGAAACGCTGCCAGTTATAATTTTAAACAAGCTTAGTGAGGATGAAGAAAAGGCACTGGTAGCAACCCTAAAAAGATTTAAGGAGGCAATCGGCTGGACAATAGCTGACATCAAAGGAATCAGCCCATTGACATGTATGTATGGCATACTATTAGAACCAGACTGTAAATCAGTAAGAGAGCCTTAGAGAAGATTGAATCCAACAATGATGGAAGTCATGAAGAAGGAAATTTTAAGGCTACAGGACGCAGGCATAATCTATCAAATTTTCGATAGCCAATGGGTGAGCCCGGTGCACATTGTATCAAAGAAGACAGAAATTATTGTAATTCATAATGAAGAAGGAGAGTTAGTGCCTACTCGTGTTCAAAATGGATGGAGGGTTTGTATTGACTATTGAAAATTGAATTATGCTATATGGAAGGGCCATTATCCTCTTCCATTTATTGATCAGATGCTTGAAAGATTGGCAGGTCAAATGCACTATTGCTATTTGGATGGATACATGGGATTCTACCAAATCCTAGTTGCGCTCGAAAATCAAGAAAAAATGACATTTACATGCCCATTCAGAACCTTTGCCTCCAACCGAATGCCATTTCGACTTTGCAATGCACCAGCAATATTCCAGCGATGCATGGTTAGTATTTTCTCTTATTTTATTGAAAATATCATCGAGGTATTCATGGATGATTTTACAGTTTATAGAGACTCATTTTATGAATGCCTTGATAATTTAGCGAAGGTGTTGCAATGATGTATTGAAAAAATATGGTCCTAAATTATGAAAAATGTCATTTCATGGTTGATCAAGGATTAATTTTAGGCCATATTGTTTCAAGGAAAGGAATAGAGGTAGACAAGGCTATAATCGATGTTATTAAGTCATTACCTTACCCCTTAACTGTGAGGGAAGTTTGATCTTTTCTTGGACATGTAGGTTTCTACAGGAGGTTTGTAATCATATGCGACGCAAGCAATGATGTTGTAGGTTTCTATAAACTATATAGAATTCTTTCAAATGCTTGTATAAATCTTGTAGAAAGGCATTCGACCAGCTTAAGAAAAAATTAATTACAGCCCTAATTATGCAGCCACCAGATTGGAAATTACCCTTCAAAATCATGTACGATGCAAGCAACTATGTTGTAGGATCAGTACTTCGCCAAAGGAAAGGAAAAGAACCACACATGATCAGTTATGCATCAAGGACATTGGACAGTGCTTAGTTTAATTATTTGATAACTGAAAAAGAATTATATACTGTAGTCTTTGCATTAGAAAAATTTTGTTCTTACTTACTTAGCACTAAAGTAACTGTATTTTCTAATCATGCAGCGCTCAGGTATTTGTTGAAGAAAAAGGAGGCCAAACCTAGATTGATTCATTGGATATTATTGCTCTAGGAATTTGATTTAGAACTATGAGACAAAAGGCGATCAAAAAATTTAGTTGCAAACCATCTAAGCAGATTACCAAATTCAAAGCCAAATGAATTTTATGATGAATTTTCCAATGAATTTGCATTAAGTGCAATAAAAAATTCACCTTGGTACGCTGACTTGGTTAATTTTTTGTGTACTAAGAAGTTACCAGAAGACTTATGAAGGAACAGAAAAAACTGGATTAGAAGCATCGTGAAATATTACATTTGGAATGAACCATATTTATGGAAACATTGCACTGATCAAGTGGTGAGCAGATGCATTCCAAAAACTAAAGTTGATTATGTGTTAAGGTTCTGCCATACATATGCATGTGGAGGCCACTTCGATCCGAAAAAGGTAGCAAGAAAAGTTTTAGAGAGTGGACTATACTAGCTGACCATACATCATGATGCTTACTTATTCTTCAAACATTACGAGAACTGCTAAAAAATAAGAGGCCTTGGATGAAGAAATTAAATTCCCCAGCAAGGAATCATGGTTTATGAGATATTTGATGTGTGGGGGATGGATTTTATGGGTCCCTTCCCACCTTCATTTAGTCATATTTATATTTTAGTGTTAGTTGACTATGTGTCAAAATAAGTTGAAGCTAAAGCCACCAAATTCAATGATGCTAAAACTGTAATCAATTTTATTAGGACTAATGTGTTCAACAGGTTTGGAATTCCAAAGGTGATAATAAGCAATCAAGGCACACATTTTTACAATAGGGAAGTGGCATCTCTGTTTCATAAATATGGCGTAACACATAGAATGACCACTGCTTACCATCCTCAGGGAAATGGACAAGTCGAAGTCACCAACAGAGAAATCAAGTCCATTTTGGAGAAAATAGTGAGCCCCAACATAAGGGACTGGAGCTTGCAAATTGATAATGCTATATGGGTGTGCAGAACCGCTTACAAAAGTCATTTGGGAATGTCACCGTTTAAGATTGTATATGGTAAGCCTTATCATTTACCAGTTAAACTTAAACACAGGGCTTATTGGGCAGTGAAGCAATGTAATATATCAATTAATGAGGCTGGGAACCACAGGAAATTATAGATTTAGGAACTAGAGGAAATCAGAAATGAAGCTTATGAAAACTCAGGAATATATAATTAGAAAACATGCAAACTTCATGACAAGCATTTGAGTAGAAACGAGTTTGAGGTAAAACGTATTTTCCTAGTAAACTAAAAATAAAATGGTTAGGACCGTTTGAGGTGATGAGGTGGATTTAGGTGTGTGATAATAATAATGATAAAGATACGGTTTTTACAGAATTTAAATCCCCCAGTCTCTAAGACTTAGTATAGAGGAAGAAGGATATCGAACACAGGGAATGGTTTTATTTTGTTCATTCATATGAAACATTGTAAGTTCCCAATTCTTTATTATGTCACATTAAGTTGATAAAAGTTATGATAAAAGTAATAAAAATGATTCTTTAAATCTT
>CANYBF011342389.1:0-22580 GCA_948192965.1 Dalechampia spathulata | reverse complement strand
ATGCTTCAGTGTTGTTCCTTATCTTTTAATGTGATTATCAGAAGTACATTTTGTGAAAAAAAAAATTAGTAGCATGCTTGATATAATTGTGATAATAAATGATTAGTGAGTACTTTCCCTTGTAATGAAATTTTGGAGCTCTACGGAGGAGTTTCAGGATTTCATTACGGGACATGTCTCCACTTAGAGATATGACATCCAATCTTTATTGTCTTTATCTTGGGATATGTTTTGAGAGATAGGAAGGGATTGTGATTGAATTAGGTTTAGTGTGAGCCTTAGGAAAACATTGATTGTAAGGGTTTAGTGTGAGCCTTGGGAAAACACTAGTGATTGAATTCTTCTGAGAAGAATTCTTTATTGCATTTATGAAGTTATTAATGGAAACCTGAGTTGTTTGCTTGGGTAAGCGAATGTAAGCATTTGTTGGCCAAACCACTATAAATTTCTTATATCCATTTTCAGTCTCTTCAACTCTTCTTCAATTCTTGTGTTGCCTCTAAACTTGAGATTTCAGTAACCACTAGTTATTGTCATGAAATAATCTATAATTGGAAAAATGACATAACATATAAAAAATGAGATGGTAAAACTAACTAAGAATTATTCTAGTGGTTCTTCCAACTTAAGGTCTCACTTAGATCCTTTTCCTTATCAAGATCATGATCATTTTTTGGCATAAGTTTATAGATAAAGGCTTGCTTCCGTATTATCCAAATAAAGCTGCTTTATCTTTTTAAGCTTCTGTTGAAGCATTCTAAAGCATTATTCACCAATTTTCATTTAAGTTCAAAATCATATAATTCCTTTCCTAAATCAAATCTTTGAGAATGGTAATTAATTTATACATAGGAAGAAACTTAACTTAGGTTTTATAGTACTTTTTATGTTTTATCGAAGTATGCTTATGAACTTTAATGTTAATTCATTCTCTAAGTGAAAATAGTAGCAGCCAAGCTTTTGAATTAATCTATTCATACGATTAAAAAGTAAAAAAGACATCTTAAATGGTCCTTTTAAATAATTGAAATTTCTTCATATGTATACTATATGAAGAAAAATGATGAGGTTGATAGGTGGACTTAATTTATTGCCTCTAGATTTATAATATGATATTATGACATGAGTAAAAAGTGAAAGATTTTTATAATGGAATGATGGAGACGAATAAACCTAACAAAGCTATAAATAAAAGAAATAAGAGTATTAATAAATAGAAAATAAATATTATATCATAAATGCTAAATTTAAATATAATTCCTATTTAATTATGAAATTCTTAAACTAAATTATCACATCAATCATTTTTTATATATATTTACACTCATGTGTAATTATATATGATTATTATTTACTTTGATTTTATTAATTTTCACACATGAGATTATTGCATATTAATAAAATTAAATGCTTTAAGAGGTTATTAACTTGTTGGAGAGTTATCACATATTAGAAGATATTAAGATTTTATGATTGATAAAATTTTATTTAATTATGAATTATATGAAATATCTTATAAATGAAATATAAATTATTTTTAATCAATACAATGATATTTAAATTGATATATATATATATATATATATATATATATTTATATATATATATACACTAAAATTAAGTTAGTAGGTTAAGGGAAATTGTCATATCCAATATTTTTGTATATTTACTTATGATTTAGTAAATATTTAATAAATTGAATTGTTATAATAAGAACATTAATGATTAATGTTTTAAAAGTATGAATTTATTGAATAATAATGAAGTTATGGATAGATAATCGTCATAAGTACATAATTATGAATTAATGAAGTTATATCAATTTATGTAAGTTAGTTTATTAATGAAGAAGGTTACAAATTAAACAATTATATAAGGATTATTTATTAGGAATATATAATATTAGTTTTTAGCTCACTTAATTAATATGTGGATTGGAGAATATGATGAAATGCATAAGATATAGTGACTACAAAAAAAGGGTAAAGATTAATTATAAGCTAGAAACAATGACATTCAAGACTTAGTAATAGTTGTTTCTATTATTGTAACAATTATAGTTAAGAATAAATTCAAAATATTATATCTATATAGAACTTGAACTAGTTGACCCAATCATGGTGCTTTATTCAAATATAAAACATAATGTGAAATCCATATACTTAGTAAGGATTAACCTTGGAGAGAGAGGCGAGTATAACATGTCAATTATGTTATGCTATTTGAATTTCAGGATGAAATTCTTTTTTAGGGGGAGTGAATTGTCACATCCGTCATTTTATATATATATATACTTATGTGTAATTATATATGATTATTATTTACTTTGATTTTATTAATTTTCACATATGAGATTATTGCTTATTAATAATGTTAAATGCTTTTAGAGGTTATTAAGTTGTTGGAGATAAGTTATCACATATTAAAAGATGATAAGATTTTATGATTGATAAAATTTTATTCAATTATGAATGATACGAAATATCTTATAAATAAAATATAAATTATTTTTAATCAATATAGAGATATTTAATTTGATCATTTTATACATATAAATATTTTTTTAAAAATTAAGTTAGTAGCTTAAGGGAAATTGTCACATCTAATATTTTTGTATATTTACTTATGATTAAGTAAATAATTAATAAATTGAATTGTTACAATAAGAACATTAATGATTAATGTTTTAAAAGTACAAATTGATTGAATAATAATGAAGTTACAAATAGATAATCGTCATAAATACATAATTATGAATTAATGAAGTTATATCAATTTATGTGTGTTATATTAGATGCCACTATATATTTACATTTGGTTAACCTAAGGATTAAAAAGTTAACTTATTTACATATTTTAGGACCAAATAAATTAAAAGAAGAGAATGTTACTAGAAGAAGAATTAGTGGTGTAAAATGAACCAAAAATTACCACATGTAATAGCTTATTAGATTAAAATCTTGTATATTGAATATTATGTATAGAAATGCTTAAGAAATTAAAATTCCATTACTCTTAATTAATAAGTTAATTAGCTTAATAATGAGGGGATAAAAAGGGAATGGAATTTAATGTGGAGGCAAGAGTTGAAATTATCTATATATAGATAATTTTTGTAACCTAAGATTTTTATTGGAAGGAAAAAGAGACTAACAACTAAGGGATTAATTTATAAATGAACTTCTTGAGATAATTAAAAATGTTAATTAAATAAATAGTGAGAAGAGATTAAAAATTCTAGAGACTCAATGAAGGATGCACGAAAGAACAGAAAAGAAGAAAGAATAGGCTTGAAGATTTCCATAGTTAGAATTATTCAATTGATCAATACAGAAGGAGCTACTGAAGCTTATAACCTGATTTTTGCATGAGCTTAAGTAACTTGGGAAGCTCCTGTATGTAGGAATATAATGAATTAATGTCAATATATTGATGAACTAATAAATTAATAATATATATATACATATATAACTATCACAGGATAGTTAATATCATGTGCATGACTAGGTGATAAATAAATATGTTGAGGGAATTATGTAACTGAGCACTAGCTATATTAATTAATGTAAAAAGAAGATTACTTGAGTTGTATGCATGAGTAATGATCATGGGTTAGGTTTAAATTAATAAGGGATATATATGCATATATGATATTTTGTATGGAAACAACCGAATTACTAGGAAATGCATGGAGGGTGTATTATGAATTACTACTAAAAATGTAACCTTTTCATGACATACTTAGAATTATATATGAGAAGTAAACAATATGGAATAGATTACATGAAGAAAACTAGTAAGTAAAGTGAAAAAAGTTATTGGGAATTAATAAAGCTAAGAAAAATAGCTTGAATGCATATTAAATATGACACATACATATATTCCTATGATGCATGATATAGATGACACTAGTATGGTTGTTAAATATAATTATTACTTGGAGATATGAAATGGAATTTATGAGTTTATGTATATATTAACTTGTGTAGTAAATTTGAATAGTAAAGAGGATAAACTTAAATAACATGAGTGAGGCTAATATATGTATATATATTTGAATTTTGATCCTAATTAGTACATATAGTTAGTAGTAAAGGTTGTCTTGTTTATGCTATACTTGTATGTATTACCTGTTTAATGAATGCTTAGCTAAGCATTAGATTAGAACAAAATGTTTCAACTCCACTCTCAAGGGGTTTATCAAAAGACTTTAATTAGTGATTAAAAGTTAAGTTTGAATTATGTGAATGATTGAGCGTGCACATTGGACCAAAAGAAGATATTGAAGGGGCTATTGAAAGCCATGGTAATTAAGATAAGGCATGAGGGCTCAAATACATTAACAAATACTATAGGAACCATTTTATATCGGTATTTCAGATGAATGAATTACAAGAATTAGTTGAACTTTAAATTATATAAATGATATAAACAATTAGAAATTTACTATTGAACTAGATAATTGGAATATATAAATGAGGTAGGGATTGATTAATTGAGGCATAAATGAGAGCATAAAACTTCATTGGATTGAACAAATTTATTTCTTGTAAGTAGGCATCTGTAAGTCCACCTATACATTAAATAATTATGTAATTGGACCATAGAAACTATGTATTAAAATTACTGGTGGTTGATGTGATGAAATTGGAATTTTCCAGACTAATGAATTTGTATGATATTAGATATGCTTGGCAGTCAAAATGATCACTTTGTATATCTTTAAATATAAAAGGAACCATACTATGTAATCATCAAAGTCACTTGACTAAGTGAATGAGTCCTTAGTATATGAATTTAACTAAATTAATGTTACTAAATGGATAAAGTGGAAAACATAATTGTATGCCTTAATTGTTACATGTAGTTAATGCATTGAAGGAATGTACATGATTAGACGAAGTTAGATTTGTTTCTACCTTGTACTTGTACATTGAATTAATAAGTAGATAATTTATATCATGATCTTGTTGAGTAATCTATGACTATAGGCTGCTTCAGAAATGAAATGAATGCATGATCGTCTATATTTACATGCATAAAATTATGGTAATGTGAGTAAAAATCTTTGCCATGAAGTGGTGAATGCCTAAACAAGAAAGCTTGGAAATTAGCAAAATTCCTAATGACTTCTTATTTTAAAAGTAATAAATACGTATCATGATCCTTGGGAATGGAATCTAACAAAGGAATCAATACATTAATTGAAAAGAAAAATGATTTAAGATAGAAAAACTTTAAAGAAAAATTAATCATTAAAATTACTAGCTACCAAATATGATATACATTAAGTATTAAGTTAAACATATATAGTAAATCTTTTATACGTATTATAAATGTACATATATTATGTGATGATAAAGAAAATTGTTAAGAGAGAGATTGGTAAAGTAAACTAAATTAAATTTATGAGTACGAGAATAAATGCATATATCTAGAAGGAACAAAATAATTGATGTATGTAACACATTGGAAGTTTTAAATTAATGTAGAATAATTTAATTAAATATTATAAATGATATTTGTCATAGGTATTGGAAGAAGAGAAGCAACTATCTTGACCTAACATTAGAATAAAGACAACGCAAAAAATAAGTTTGTACTTAATAATTACAAATTATGAAATAAAGGTGAAATGTTAAGTTAATAATATTCACATATATTACATACAATATACTTTTTATAGACATTAATGATGGGATGTTCACAAATATAGATATTTTAAATGAATTTGATAGGGCTTAGTGGTGGATATAAATTTTGATGTTTTTCGTTATTAAATCATAAAAGTTATCAATAGTTAATAAACTTATTGGTTTGATATATTTGTTTGAATTGATGTATCTATTGAAACTTTTATTTTCTACTTGCATATATCGGAGTTGATGTTAATTGATATAAATCATGTTTGAGCATATTTATTGATAGGTAAATGAAAAGTTATCTAAAGGTAAATTATGGTAATATATATATATATATATATATAACTTAATGGTGAATAACATGGATTATGTTCATTATTATTTATTATTAAGTTATATAATGAAATTAACAGGTAATCAAATAGCCTATTTATAGGTGAATGTTCTATGATAATATTGTTTATTAATACTTTTACTGTCATTCATTTATAACTTCCTCTTTTTACAAATATTCCAATCTTGATAAATGATTAGTAACTACATTCTTCAAATCCCTTTTATCTCAGATTTCAATGTCAAACTTTTATCTCGGATTTCAATGTCAAACTTTTAAAGTAATAGGACCCAATAAATTAACCTCAACTTTGCATCTTGTTTTTTCATTAAATATCAAATTGCTAAATGATCAATAAAACCAATCATTTTAAATGCTAATAAGTAAGGATGAAATTTATCAATGGTAAAAACCACTACAAAAAACTCTTTCTCAATTATGGTGTAATTTAATGCTTGTATTAAATTATGGCTAGCATGATATATCACATTTAGTTTCCTTTCACATTATTATCCTAACAAAGAACCTATGGTAAAATCTCTTCCATCATAAGAGTTCAAAAGGTAAACTCTAATTAGGTGGTGATAATATTATTGCAAAGATTATAGCCTTCTTCAATGTCTCAACTACCACCTTGCATTTATAATCAAAATTGAGTTGCATCATTCTTTAACAGGTTAGACAATGGTTGAGTTATCTTAGAAAAATCCTTAATAAATCTTTGATATAATCCAATATGTTTGAAAAATCTTTGAATGTCCTTTACCAATGATAGTGGTTGAAACCTTTTAATTACTTCTACCTTGGCATAATTAGCTTCAATATTAGTTCTTGAAATTTTATCACCTAAAATAATACCTTCCTCCATGATGAAATGATACTTCTCCTAATTCAATAATATATTAACCTTATCACATCAAGCTAACATCTTGTCTAAATTTGCCAAGCACTCCTCAAAACTATTTATATATACTTGCAATCATCCATGAAAACATCCATTATCTTCCTAACCATGTCCTTAAAAGTAATTATCATATATCTTTTTAATGTTGCAAGTACATTATATAATCTAAAAGGCATAAATTTGTACACAAATGTTCTAAAAGGAAATGCAAAAGTCATCTTGTCTTGATCTTTTACATTAATGGTGATCTATAAATAATGTGAATAACCATCTAAGAAATAATTGATGACTTTATGTTTGACCACCCTTTCCAATATTAGATCAATAAAAGGTAAAGGAAAATGATTTTTCCAAGTGACATCATTAAATTTCATATAACAAATGCAAACTTATCATCCAATAATTATTTAATTTGAAATATCCTCACCTTTTTTTATTAGTGACAATTATAATTTTTCCTACCTTAGGAACACATTGTACTAGGCTTACCCATGTATTATTAGACATAAGATATATTATACTAGCATTTAAATGTTTTATAATTTATTTCCTTATTACATCTTTCATATTTGGATTTAGATACCATTAAGCCTATCTTTTTACTTTGAGTTCCTCCTTTATCAAAATCTTATGCAAATAATCTAAAGGAAGAATTTCATAAATGTTAAAAATTTGATACCTAATTGATCTTGTTCTTCTCTTATTTCAACCGTTCTTCATTTACTATTAAACTCATAATCAAAACTAATGTTTCACCTTTATGCATATACATATACTTCAAGGATGAAGGTAAAGGTTTTAATTCTAATTGTAATGGTTTCTCAATCAATAGTGGACTTTGTTTACAACATTGAATTAATTCCTTTATATAGCAGGTTTGTTCTAGTGTTCCTTGACCAATAATTGATCCTTTTAAGGAACTTTTCATAAAGCCATGATGATATATGACTTATTAAATGCATCATGACATGTACATTCATGCATTCTTACATAACTATGACATGACATGATAATATTGAGGTATAAGGAAGATATGATTATAGAGCTGAACAAAGTTGGTTATTAATACATATTTGGTCACATAGTTGGATTTCCTTAGAAAATAATAGAGTTAGATTCCTATATGGAATCATAGAGTTATACGTATATAAATATGATATGTTCCTACAGGAACCAGAGGTACCAGTACATTGGACCCAGTATAGGATTATGCACAATTGCAATGATAAAGGAATTGACACAGGAAGAACAAAGGAAGAGTGAAAATCATCATTGCATTCTCAATAACATATTCTATCACTTATCACATGTTCTATAAATAGAATTACTGTATGGAATGTTACTATTGAATATTTTAAAGCTATGTTATGCTTAATCATGAATATATAATGTTATGTGACAAGATGGCAAGTAAAGAGCATTATGAGATGCAAATATGATTAACTTTGATATAATATGTTTTATGTGATAATGATTGCTCTTTATGCTACATGTAATCATTTTTACTAGCATCATTGAAATTTTTCTCAGGGTTTGTCATTTGATGAACAAAGGCATTAGTGCTATAAAGGAGCATGAGGGTTAGTGGTGTTAGTAAGTGGTTTACTAAGGATGGTACCACTAAGGATTTTGGAAGTCTAATAAAAATATTTTGTACGATTTTACTAAATGATTATTATTTTCAGCATGTTTTGCCTATGGTATGAATTAATTGTTTATGCATGATTGTGATTCACTTTTACATGAATGTTAATGTTTTTATTAAGGTGCACTACCTTTTTGATGCCCATTTCATAAAATACTATGTAGCTAAACGTGCTTAGCTTGGAGTAATTTTTAGGATGGGTGACCTCCTGAGAAGTTTACTCGGGAAGCATGTAAGTGAGGATAAAGTATGCTAGAGAGGTCTTGTGTTTAAAAGAAAAAAATTTTATTAGCATCCCTTATAGGGTAATTATTAATTTCCTTACTTCGAAGGTTGGTAATTACACTATGGGAGCATGTGTCACCACTTGGGGGGTGATAGTTGCATTGGAGGATAAGCTGCAAAGCTTAGATATTGGTGATCTTATGCTTGATAACCAAGACATTGCTACCCTTGTTGATGTCTCTATTTTTTTTTCTTTTTAATGATGATGTAATCCCTTCTAAATTTAATGTAATGAAAAACAATTTCACTTATGTTTGTGATGTGTATTCTAATGGCATTGTGCGTGAGCATGAGCATAATATGATCAATTTTTAAGACATGTCATGTGTTGATAGAATAATTATAGAACACATAATCTTGATCAAGTCTATCAAATAGAAGTTGCATCAGTTATAACTAGAATAAGCTTATAAAGCTATGGAAGAAATTGAAAAGCAACTGGATGATAAGCTCCTTGAAGTGGTTGACTATCCAGAATATTTAGTCAATGTGGTTCTGGTACCTAAGAAAGATAGCAAATTCAGAGTGTGTGTAGACTAATAGGATTTGAATAAAGCTTATATAAAGGATGACTTTCCTTTGATTCACATTGATGTGATAGTTGATAGTGCAACTGCCAATGCTATGTACTCATTTGTATATGGATTTTTTGGCTACAATCAAATTCTCATAACTATTATGGATAATGTAAAGATAGCTTTCATTATAAAATAGGGGATCTATTGTTACAAGGTCATGTCATTTAGTATAAAGAAAGTAGGTGTTACCTATTTGAGGGCCATAACAACCTTATTGCATGATATGATCCATAAGAAGATTGATGTTTATATGGATGATATGATGGCGAAGTTGGACATTTGAGAGGGGCATACTACTACTATAGATAAATTTCTCATGCAAGTTGAGAAATATGGACTTAGACTTAATCTGAAGAAGTGCACATTCAGAATGACATCTAGTAAGCTACTAGGTCATATGGTCAATTAGAGGGGTATTGAAATGGATCTGAAGAAGGTGCAGTCAATTCAGGAAATATATATTCCTAGAACCAAGACCAAAGTTAAAGGATTTCTAAGGCAACTTAAGTACATCAATAAATTCACTGCTAAACTCACTATTAAGTGTAAGCCCATTTTTAATCTCTTAAGGAAGAACTAGCCATTGGTTTAAGATAAGAACTACTAGTTTATATTTAAGAGAGTGAAGCATTATGTCTCAAACCCATCGATTCTATAGCCACCTTAACCAAGGAGGACACTTTTGCTCTCTCTAATTTTTAAAAGGAATTAATGGGGGTAATGAAGCTCAGGAAGATGAATTCAAGGTTGAACATGTTATTTACTACTTGACCAAGAAGTTGCTGCTAATAAAATGCAAATACAATATTATTGAGAAGTTATGCATAGCTATGGTCTGGGTAATGAAGAAGCTCAAATATTACTTTTAATCATACCAAGCACAAGCAATCTCTAAGGTCAACCCTATCAAGTATTTATATAAGGTCCTTCACTAGTAGAGAAGCTTTCTAGATGGTGTTCTTACTTTCAAAATTCAATGTTTAGTACATCACTAAGAAAGAAATCAAAGGTAGAGCAATTATTGAGTTCTTAAAATCTAAGTTAATGGATGACTCTAAGACATTTGAATTGGACTTCCCTAATGAGAACCTGAAGGCAGTGGATGTTCAAAAATGATAACTGCATTTTGATGGTGTCATGAACAAAAGAGGTGCAGGAATCATAATTGTTTTGGTCACTCTTGAAGGTGAGTTAATTATGCTCTTGAAGCAGTTGAGCTTTTCAGACACTAATAACATGGTTGAGTATGAAGCATGCTTATTTGGGCTTGAAATTTTGCTAATGATTGGTGCCTAAGAAGTTGAATTATTTGAGAATTCAATGCTTATGATCCATAGTCCATCAAGTGGGATATTAGAATTCAATTCATGATTTGTAATTTAAGCCAATGCAAATTCATTCATACTCAACAAGATATAGTAGTCGTATGCTCTTAGCCTAGGTAATGGTATATAGTCAATGTACATCTTTATTATCATATGCTAAATGTGCCACCAAGAATAAGTCTACCTAACTTCGCTCTCCAAGATTGTTCCCATCCATTGGACCTACCACTAAATGATAACATCTTTGCCTCGCTAAAGGTGTAGCCCTTCTTTATGTGGCTCTAAGGATTATATCCCTATAAGTCACCCATTGATAGTGCCAACATTCCCAGCTTCTCTTAAAGCCCAATCTAAAAGGATAAAATAAAAATAAAAATAAAAGCTTGTTGAGTTGAATACCTTGCAAAAAGTGGCTCATGCAAAAATTAAAGTGATCCATGAGCTCAAAACCTAAGGGGGAAATTTGGGTTAGGCCCAATGTGGCAAAACCTTTACAAGAGGTGGCTCATGTAAAAATTAAGGCAAAAATGCAGCTTTTCTAAGCTGAAAACCTACAAAGGCAATTTAAAAATCATACTTGAAGTAGCAACATACTACCACTAAAGTATTTAGACTGACCCTAATTCACATTATCTAGCCCAAGGATCATCTCAGCTATGATCATCAAGAAATGAGTCTAACCATGCTCCATCAACTACAGGACCCAGTATCAGATCCCTATGATTGAAAGAGTCAACAGATAGAAAATGCACTAGTAGACCAAAAGTAGCTACTCTCAACCATAAAGGGGTAGTCATCAACTTATGGTTGCATAGATGAAATATAATGGTGATATCTACAAAGCCCTTTATCATTAGCAATTAACTCAATATAATATAGCTAACGTTAAATGCCTTTATTAGATATAGAATCACCTTCTCAACAGGTATTAGCATGGATAACAATAAACTCCTTATACAACAGATATAACTCCATATGTCCAAATTAGAATACATGCTCTACCAGGTCTTGAAACTACATTATTATGTTAAAAAAGTAGAGTTAATGGATAATTACTAAAATATCTTCAAATACTAGACTCTAAACTTGCTCAGTTAACCCCACACAATGTCCTTCTAGTGATAGATGGTATTGCAAAAGGTGAATAATGAGTAATGATTGCTAAGTCACTTTCTACCTCTATAATAAAGAATATACATATCAAGTTCTAGCAATCAAACAAATATAGAAGCATTGTTGCATAAGGATGAAAGTAGAAAATAAACCACATAAGGGGTTTCACTATTAAATCCATAAAATACAAGGCTTAGGTCTTCAGGTAAAGTATCATCCATAATTTGTACACTCATAATCCAAGTGTACTAAGCCGATAGGTCATGTAGGGCCATACAGTTCTACACTATATAATGTTCTAAAACAAAAGCTATAGAAATGGAGTTGGGTGTTGCATTTGCTCTATACATCATCATCATCATTGGTTTGATTCTCCTTCAAGCTAGGGCGCCAGACTAAATCTTAATGTTATAGCACTCTAAGTGATAAGTCAATCAAGTGATCTCTTAACCTATTTGCTTGATCATCCTCACTTAACAGTCTCGAGCCTCCCTCTCAACACACTAATGATCATACAATGTATGATCATATAGGCATGTAAGATAGGCATACATGCCTAAATATCTTGAATATAATTATAATATGTACATACTTATAACTTCAACATCCTAATATTATGATACTGACATAGTCCTTTCAACAGTCGCATCGTGTCAATCATGCTATCCTAAGGCACCTACAAAGGTTAAAAATGATCATATCAATAGAATTAGATGC
Source organism: Dalechampia spathulata (assembly GCA_948192965.1). Lineage (NCBI taxonomy): Eukaryota > Viridiplantae > Streptophyta > Magnoliopsida > Malpighiales > Euphorbiaceae > Dalechampia > Dalechampia spathulata. The sequence goes on along the minus strand of CANYBF011342389.1, from coordinate 10,037 downwards.
ATGATAATGCACTTCAATCACTTATATAAGTGGTGTCAAGTGATGCAAAGTCTAATTTCCATAACCCATAACATTTGGAAAATACTACAAAATTTGTTAAAGGCCTATAGAATGCTATTAAAAAATTTAGGTAAATTCTTAAAGCCATTTCAATTCCAATTTCACTAATTCATATATATGGTATACATCCCTCTATATGTAGCACATATCATGTTATTTTAGGCAATATATGGTGCACATCTTGCTTACATTTTTTAGAAATCCAATTTTACTTCAAAATTTGCTTATATTTTCTATTAAACATAAGGTATTGGTAGCATTTATGACTGCATAACAGGCTATATAATCTAAAACCATCAAACAATGATAGGTTTCACTTAGTTTGGATTCAAAATCAGTTTTTAAAATTAAAATATCATTTTAATTTGATTACAATGCAAATTGATGATATTGAAATTGGATTTGGTTGTTTGATAAATATCCAGATGATAAATGGAGTCTTCCAATCCATTTTCCATGATCAATTAGTTAGTTTTTTTTATTATAAAATCAATTTTTCTTCATTACATTTAATTGATGTTTGATGTACTTTGAAGTGATTAGATAGAGATTAAAAGTAATTTTAATTCCTAAATGATGCCATATGATTTTAGGATCTTTCATATCTCCCTTTCCATCATCAATTTCTTCAAATTTTGCTTAAAAATTGATTTTCCTACTTAATTTTAATTTAAATGGAATTTGCATGATTAATTATTAATTAGAAAAGTAAATTAAGTCTAGATGATAATTTCATATGATTCTAAAAGTTTTCTAATCATTTTTATGATATTTATACAATTTGAATCATGCATGTTGCATAAAAATATGTTTAAAAATCTATGACATGTAGTGCATATTACATGATTTATGGTGCACTTTATTACTATTTATTTAACATGTGATAAATATCATTAGACATGTGGCACATGTCCTACTCTCCAAAATCTAAAATATTGATTTTTCACTTGAAAATCATTTGTAAACTCATTTTTAAGACTCCTGAGGCCTATTAATATTAATTTAAGCTCATACATAGCTTGGATTAATTAAAATAAGTATCATAATCATCATTTTTACCTAAATATATTTAATTACATTTTTGGCACTTATACATTTTTGCTCGTGTATTTTTGGCTTGTGCTACTAGCATCACTTTTTCCCTTTACTTGTCAAAGTGGAGGAGGGATTACTTAATGCTCATTTTTGTATCTATGAAGCTTTTTAACAATAGAATAGGCCTATATTTCTATCTTTAGCTTTCCCTTAATTTGTATTTGTCTAATTCATATTTATCCCTCAATTCTCTATTATCCTCTTCTACAAGCCACTCACTTAAATTTGTTGTTATGCTCTACTTTTTGTTGTCATGTTATATTGCTGCTATATCATGTTATGTGATTTTATGCATGCTTATGAATGTCAAACACCTGCCTAGGATAATTAACTACATAATATTCTAAAATAGTAATATGAAATTCTCAAACATATAGATTTTCACCATTTGAACCTAATCTCTGAAGAGTTTAATTGGCACTTATGTTATAGGCCAATTGTGTTGGAGAAAAACATGATTAATAGAAAGTTGAAACTATCACACCCAAACCCAGTGCAACACACTCTCATAAAATAGTTAATAATCTTCTAAGAAAGGAAATCATTAATTATCCTACAAGTGACTTGTATAATTTTTTTCATTTTCAATTCATTTAACCATATCAAATAATGTGTACTTGTAATTTGGTAATATCTATAATCATAGGTAACATCAATATACAATAGTATGCATTATATCCTATACATATGCCATATATTTATTATGCATACTCATACTATCATCCATTATATGAGATCTGTGTTTTTAATTTTACATGATAAGGTGGTATCGATATTACACATAATAAAAGTACATAACATAAGTATTACTATTGTTAAGGTTAACCTAATAAGATGCATATATAAAAGACATTTTAGAGTGTGTTACATTTATCCAACACTTCTCCGAGAATGAGATTCTTCAAAATCATAGCCTCTCTTGACTGTAGATCGGTCAATCTAAACTTTGTATGATATATCAAGAATATGCCTTTATGTATGAATGATTTATGACATGATTCATAATTGATGCTTTGATGATCGTATGCAATAATGATTATATGATACCATTCATAATGTAAGCTCATTACTTTGCAATCATAAGCAATCAAGTGAGAAAACATTATTTTAAGGCCCTATATAAGGTTATAAGGTATATAGCACAAACCTGCTACCATTTTGTCGTTATCAATAGCTCATGGAGAAGTATGAGTCTTGTCCATCAAACCTGTAACATTTTCATTTTACATTCACTTAGTAAAGTCATTCATATATTGTACTTAACTTATCATCTTTAAGAATCTATAATCATTCATGACATGTAACCACCATTCCACTTTGATTAATAATAGGCATATAAATACAATTCCATCTTATACCATTTTATACTTCATAATTAGGGTTCATACATGCCTTTTGGACAACTTAAGTCCTTGCATCATAATATCATCCATTGGGTGTGTTAATGCACCATTGACTTTCATTTGCATATATAATTAACCAATATTCATATACATACCTTTGCATTCAAGTTCTAGAACACATATAAGTCATACACATACATATTGGTAAGTAAGTCAAGTATTTAAAACATTCAAGCATGTATAAGACTTGGCATAATATATGTGAATATATAACATTAGCTTTGTTTCATGCCTCTAAGTATATATTCTTGTGTAAAATGAAGTATCATAAGGTCTAGGTGTATGTAGCATCCCTAAGACACTTATTAATTAAGGTGAAAAGTCATAGAAACTTAAGGGCTACACACTTTTACCCCTTAAAATAATGAAAGGCCCAATAGTCCACAAATTGGTAGCAACTTTGCAACCAAGCTATCTATACATGTAATCATCTTTCCCCCCATCATTCAAGCATACCAAACCTTAGAAACACCATTAATCACCATTCACACACTTTAAATAGTAACTAAAATGACTAATTCAAGGGTTACAAGTTAGGGATTTAGATAAATTTTACACACTAAAATAGAAATCCATTCGATTGCAATAGAACATCAAATTCAGCAACTTAACTTTCCTATCTTTCATCATTCAGTCCATTTCTTTCATTCAAACATAATTAACACAACCGTACAATAACTTCTCATTTCATTAAAGAGGTAAAAAGCATAGAAGAAGAAGAAAAATGCATAGGTAAAATGCATAGAACACCAAAGTAACATGGAAACTGAATTCTTTGCATGATTTTACCTTGGAATGGTACTTTTCTTTAACCTAAAACATAAAAAGAAGAAAAGAAGGTAGAAGATAAATGTTTATAGTATAGAAATGGGAAAAATAGACCTACTTCTACCTTAGGACAATATAAATCTAATTTTTGACTTATGAAGAATAAGAACCAATCATAAAGTGACACCTTGCAAGCTTATACCACTTAACTTAACCAATTTGTTTCCATTCCCTTTATATCCCTTATTACATCAATTTTGCATCATGATTACATAATAGTATACTTACCATTTATCATAGGGTCATGGGCATAAATCATACATGTATTGGTTTTCAATATTAACCTTAACTTTCCATGAAATGTCATTTATATCCTAGCTTACCATTTAACATATCATTGTTTCTAACTTTACTTTAACTTGTATTTACTCATTTAAAACTATACTTTATTACATAATAACATGTTAAAAATATCAATGCATCACCTTTCATACATAAATTCCATCTTAGAGTTTCATTTACAGCATTCAACAAAAGCATACCAAATTCACATCTTTAGTGCATTTTCACTACTTTAGTCATCTTTTTACTTTGTTTTCATTTCTTTCTCTATCAATTCCATATCATATTGAATTTATTTATCTATATGGTATTTCATATCATATTCATCATGCTAAACCATTCATGTATCATATCACATTCATACATTTCATATGTAAATGAATCATTCACTATAACATATGCATAAAATGCATGCACATGGGGATGTTGTGTGTGTGTGGATGTGATAGAAATATTTAAAATTTTTATAAAAATATGCTTCCATGGTTCTTTGCAATTGACATACATTAAAAAGCATGCTAAAGAGGATAGAACATTAGTAAGGTAACACTTACATGAATGATGATCTCCTTTGATCTTGTTCATCAAAAATGTTATAGCAAACTTATTAATCTCATAATTAATCTTAAAATTTAATTAATTATGATAACTCTCTCCCGCTAAAAAAAATTACTCTTAAATTTAAATCTTATTAATCTATGAATAAGTAGGGATACTATAATCTCATAATTACTTATCATTCTCAGTTTTCTTTATGTCATGTATGATGATTCTATAACACTTTAATTAAATGAATTTGCTTATTCTAAAGTACTTATTTCTCAAGCTAAAATAGTCATTAGTTCTTGACCATATGTAAGATTAATCTTGATCTTAATTATTCCACTAGAATTACATGTGATGGATTGATTTATTAATGAAAAACATGATTGATAGACAATAGAAATATTTAAATTTTTTATAAAAATACATTTTTATAGATCTTTGCAATCAACATATATTGAAAAGCAAGCTAAAGAGGATATGGTATAAGTGAAATAACTCTTATGACACATTCGATTGGTGAAACATTCTCCCGCAACATGATTAATAAAAACTGTAAACTTAGGATTTCACTAATCACTTTATAAAGTATCTGAAATTTTAATTTTAATTTTTTTTATTAACAGAATATATTCGGCCTATTTTTATTGTTGTCAGTTTCATAATTTGTATCTTCAGCATTACCTACCATAATAATCATTCTTATTATAAACATGACATGCTATTGAGAAACCTTCTATATATAAACATTATTTACAATATTTACATCACCTGTTAATATATATATAGCACCACTACTATAATTTACAAGTACAAAACATTTTACTGCTCATAATATTATACGGTGATAGTTGCACGAACAAAATATCCACTAGGAATAGGTTATATTAACAAAATAGTATTCAGAGAGTCATACGTGACTCAGATGTATCTTGATCATCCTGATGCCTTACCAATTTGATTGCCTCCCTGGACTACTAGGAGTTGCATTCATTACCCGATAGATGTTGAGAATAAAACTCAATGGTATCTAATAGTAATTATGTTATAAACAAAATTTAAGTATTATATTAAGCAAATTAAAAATGATAATAAATTAGTTATGGCAACATCATAGCAATTATCTATACTAAATATAGCAATAAATAAAATTATCTCATCAATATACCATTACTATAATGATAAATAGTATTAATTTATGTACCTAGTTCTGTAAACTATATACTCTTTTATGAGTCAATCATAATGTTGTTCTGTTAAACAGTATAATAGTGATAATATACTTACCTTCAACAAATGTAAATCATGTGTTGCTCTTCTCACTTCCCGTAATAATGCTATATAATGATAGTGAATGCAAAAATGCAATGCACTCCTTCTTTCTTTGTTGTTTCATTATTCTTCTATGAATTCATTATTTTCTGTGTATTCATCACTTTTCTATAATTGCAACAATCTCTATATCTCTGATTGTGCATAATCTATACTAGACATATTCTTAATGATTTATTTATTTTTCCCAATACCTCTATATTTTTTGTATCTGTATTGTATCTGTAACTGTAACTGTAACTATATTGTAATTGTATTATAATTGTATTGATATTGTAACTATAACTATAATTGCAATTGCATTGATATTGTAACTATAACTATAAATGTAATTGTATCAATATTGTAATTGTAATTATAATGTAATTATATCAATACTGTAACGGTAACTGTAATTGTATCGATACTATAACTATAATTGTAATTGTACTATGATTGCATTGATATTGTAACTATAATTATAACTGTAATTGTATTGATACTAGAACTATAATTATAACTATAATTATATCAATACTGTAACTATAACTATACTGTAATTGTATTGATATTATAACTATAACTGTAACTGCAATTGTATCAATATTGTAACTATAACTATAATTGTATTGATACTATAATTGTAATTGTATCAATACTATAACTATAACTGTATCGATACTATAACTGTAATTGTGATTGTAATAGTATCGATACTGTAACTACAACTGTAATTATATCAATAATGTAATTGTAATTGTAATTATAATAGTATCAATACTGTAACTATAATTGTAATTATATCGATACTATAACTATAATTGTATTGATATTGTAACTATAATTGCACTGTAATTGTATCGATACTATAACTGTAATTGTAAATGTAATTGTATCAATATTATAACTGTAACTGTAATTATATTTGTATCGATATAATTAATTATTTATTTATTTGTAACTATATCTCCTTTATTCCTTTGTAATGTTATGCCAATGTTATATAGTGCATGATTAATGCCTTTAGTATGTATGTAACTATATAATATTGGTTTAACTATAAAATAATAACAATTCATAATATTTATATAATCACATATCCAAATAAAATAAATATTAATTAAATATCCATAACACTATATGATAATATGCCTAAAATTAATGAACATATATATATTACTTGTGAATTTTATTTATCGATAATTATATTAGACACAAACCTGTCGTTGGTTTGCCTTTATCCTTTTATGAAGTTGAATCTATAATCCCCCTGTTATATGCACCTGTTACGTATAAGTACTTGATGTATTAATCAAATATTCACATAGATGGCCTATATATTCATATTTATATATCAAGTACCCATATAACTCACCTAATTTAATCTTTTTGCCTGTATCAACCTACTTCGGTTATCAAATTCTCATCCATACCCTCTATACCTACTCATTATCATTCATAAATTACATAACATATGATTAACTGATATCATTATATATAATTATCACTATATTGACATGAAGTTAATTGAAGAATAGTGATTCAATTCTCTATTCTTGAATGTGTTAACCTTTACATTATACCTAATTTACTTAATGTACTCTCATAGTATAGCTTTACATTATACGTGATTCAATTCTCTATTCTTGAATGTGTTAACCTTTACATTATACCTAATTCACTCAATGTACTCTCATAGCTACATACGTGTAATAATTAGTAGTTCTTTTATTTTACTTCTATTTACTATTTTCTTAAGTATAAATGGTCCTTAAATAACTTATCAATAACAATTAATAATTTATCATTGATATATATATATATATATGTACTCTAGTTATTTCATCTTGGTTTAATCATTTTCATCTTATTTATTCTTTAATTATATTAATATTTGGTTATCTCAATACTCCAAAAAACTGATTTTACTCTTATTTTGGGGACCTATAACTATTCTTATGAACATTAATTTAAGTTGGTTAATGTTGGTCATTAACCCATGGTCCAACCATTTGACTAATAATGTACATACAACATTTAAGCTTCTTGTGTAAACAAAATATACTTCCAGCTTTCTATAAGGTTATTATTATGTAAGGGTTACTATTGTCCTAGTTTTATTATCATATGTAATATCTCCTTTGAAACCGCAAACCAAGCTGTGGTGAATTACTAGTTAACTTTGTTACTCATGGTAATAATAATGAAAGGGAAGTGGAGATATTCAACAAGTTAAAACTAGTGTATGATTTAGATTATTTTAATGGCTCAATAATTTAGGGAATTAACATTAATCACCTATGTTAACTCAAGCAACCATAAACATGAATTGATTTATTATTATAGAAATTTTGTTGTTCAATATTACTTAAACTCCTCTACCAAGAACTCTTTAACTAATATTACTCTATATAAGGTTCTTCCATAGCCTTACTCATTCTTTAATTAAGGTATATCCAAAGGAGTTAGCATTATGCATAATTTTAATGATCCATAAGGTTATCCATTATCATCGTTGTTAACACACACGCATGCACTTACTATTTCTTTCCATTCTTTCTTATTTTCTCTTTTGCTTTATCCCAGTAACATGTTGCATTTGAATATATATATCCAATGTTTCAATAACCATTAAGCATTCTTATATTAAATGCTCCTTTACTCCTTTACTCCTTCACTTGTTGTTACATACACGTTTATAGCACTAAATCTAATTTTCAAGATTCTTGTGAGAGATTTATTCCCTCAATAAAGTAATGAAGGCAATAATTCACTAAATGGCAAGCTATCAAACTAATGTACACATAACAAATTCAACTACATTTTTGGCCTCCTATGAAATGCTTTAAATTAATTCTTTAATAAGGTTTACTTAATGCACACTCAACTATTCTTTCCTTCACCATAAGTGGTAACTTCTTGACTCATTAACAACCTATGGTAAGCAGCTTATCCATTAGGCACCTTAAAGCATGTTAGTAATTGTTTCCAAAGGCCAACACATTAGTTAGCTATAGTATGTATTTATGCACCTATTACAGGTGAATAAAATGGTGATTTAACAACTTCAATTTCCATCCTACTTCCACTTCATTCCTAGCTCCTTCTTTTAAACCATTACATAGATTAATCCTACTAACAATCATTATATAAATTCTAGCCATGATTCCAAAGAGTGTTAAAAAGTCAAGCTTCTTAATACTAATAACTACCTATCCAATAAGAACTCTAGTGCATGACCATGATCTGCTTGGAGGAGGATCATCTTAATCCTTAATATCTCCTCCACGGTTTGATGAAAGTCAATAGCATACCAAGTTCCATTAAATAACTAGGTGCAAAGCTCTCAATGGTAATTCTATAGCTTAAACATGTTAAATTGTATGCACACAAGAGGGATATACACTCTAGACGTGAAATCAAATAATACACAAGACTATAGACATAAGTTTCTAAGTTCCTATAACAAGGTTACGAAAGAACTCATCATAATGTTCATGTCACCACACACACAATTCCAAAAGTTCTACTTTTAATCAAGGGTCTTTCCTTGCTCAGTTGTATTATTGCCCCCTCAGCTGAAGTTTCCAACCACTACAAAGCTCCCTTATTCTTTTTTAAGACCCAAACATTAGGTATAGAAGGTTATGGACCAGGATCATTTTCATTTAGTTACTAGTTCCTCCGTGTTAATATGAATACGTTCCAAAACCCACTTACCACTTCAACTTATTATTCTCTTACATATATATTGCAACAAGCCTTGTCTTTTCTTCCTTATAATCAACCACCGCACACACCCCTCTCTAAAACTTTCTTGACCAAATTGATTTAATTACATAATATAATTTACTTTAACCCTCTACTACTAAACTTACTTCTTATTTAGAATATGTCATTTCTTAATTTATTATTAGTATTATTATTATTTTCATTGTTATTTTAATTTCACAAATCAACTGATAACTCATTCTAATTAATTAATTTTTTTATCAATCACTAATTTAATCGATATAATTAAGTTATACATATGACATTCCAATGCTAATAATTTATTCTATGATAAAATAACTTACTTAAAATATCATACTTTCTATAATGTAATTGATTAATCATAATCTTCATTAGCGTATATTCATCATAGTAGCACATTACCATTTTATTTTGTTTAAAAATTAAACTATTATAAAGTACATGAAATTTTGATTAGAATTTATAACTACTTCTATCTGACATCCATAAATAAATTAACAGGTAAACTAATAAACAAATTAACCATCAAGGTAGTGTAATTACCTTTTTATATAAAATAATTTAAACATCAAATTATTTATCATAATTAGTTAAAATCTGCTTATGCTAATGTGAGCGCCGGTTTCTGCCGGAACCCAGAGCGAGGCTTGCGAAAGTCACGGACCGGGGACCGCACTTGGAGCGAAAGGCAGTCTTCCTAAGGGGTTACCTTAGGGAATGATACGGACTCAAAAGAGTCGCAAGGGAGTCGCCACCGGATGG
>CANYBF011342035.1:0-11134 GCA_948192965.1 Dalechampia spathulata | reverse complement strand
TTGAATATCAATATGCTGCATTCTGACTGATTTTCTGGATTTTTCACACGCTGCGGGTCTTGAAAATTGAGTTCAGCGGAGTAAATGACCTCCAAAAATTTTGAAATTTTTTCCATAAGCCTAACTTTTCATGTGCATTTTAGTAGGGGGGCGGGTGGAACACATTAGCAAAGATGCATAGTGGCAGGTGCACATTAGTAAAAATTGCTATGTGCGGTGCCCGTTCCACGATGTGCTACGCACATCACTTGAAAATTTTTAAATTTCCAAGTTCCAATCTGAAAATCAGTTTGTTTCCCCTCTAAAATCTGATTTTCTCTCAACTTCCAAATCCAAAATTTAGCATTTTTGCAAAAATGGCCAGAATTAGGATGCAATCGACCCCCCGGAACCTTGAATCCATCCCGAGTTATACTTTAACCGAGCATACAACCCGTCATAGCTATTTTGGGGCTCGTTTTGGTGATGCAATTGCAGAGACTTTTGCTGTAGACTCCTATAGGTCTTGAGCTCCTCCCAAGAAGATGAGTTTTCGATAACTTGGCTCGATTTTTTGGTTTTTTTGATTTTTCTGAAAATTGAGTTTTAGGCTCATTTTGAGGCATTTAGGTTGTTGTTGACCTTGGATTTAGTGTTAGACTAGTGCTAGGCTTAGATAAGCAAGTGGTTATCACGTTGGTTCCAAGAAAAATTGCATTTTTTTAGCGGGTTTTGCCATGTGTGGCGCACATGATGTCATGTGTGGTGCACGTGACTTATGTGTGGCACACATGAGGTCATGTGTGGTGCACATGCTAGTGAAAAATGGGATAAAACATGCATTTTTTTTGTCATTTTTCGAGGGATTATGCATTTTAGGCATGAATAGGTGCATTTAGGGTAAAGAGGAGGAACTCTGAGCCTCTGTATTCATTCTGTAATTTAGTCTGAAAGTTAACCTGAATTCTATAATTTTGTAGAGGGAGCAAACAATCATTGGGACTGGCAGTATCTGGGGGATCAATGAGTGGTACCCCTTATTACCTCGGGAGATACGCGCTAGAGTGGACTAGAGCTGTTTTGGTCCATACATCTCTTGCTTTACTGGTGTAGAAAAGAGAAGTAATAGACTTGTCATCACTTCTATGATTAAGCGGTGGATGGATTCCACCCATACTTTCCATCTGCTGGTAGGTGAGATTATGATTACCCCGGGCATATTTACTGGGATCACCAGTTTAGAGTGTGCGGGATTGCCCGTCCAGTTTGATACACGGCTGAAATCACCCCATTGGCTGTACAGTACCATATTTGACCTCCTGAGAGTGTCACCCAATGTGAAAGGAGGTCACAGCATTTCTTACGACTGTCTTCAAGAAGCAGTGTTGGCGGAGAGGCTTGGTTGGACGATCTCGGTGGATCAGTATACCCGTAGTTTTCTGCTGTATATGTTGGGGAGTACTTTGTTTAACGATGCCAGAAATAGTGTTCATATGTCAGTACTGTAAGCCTTCTATGATCTGGATGCTATTGGGTGATATGACTGGGGTAATGCTGGACTAGCCCACCTGATGCAAGGATTGGATCTCTGTAGTCGATAGTGTAGAGATCGCTTTATTGGCTGCTGGCAAGTCATAGAGGTGAGCAGAATTTTGCTGATTATGTTAATGTAACGTCTGTCTGATTCTTGCTAACTGTGTATGTTGACTTTACAGATCATGGTGTATGAGTTTGGGTTGCTGCTAGAGCCTGAGGTCTCGCAGGGAATACCACTTGGTTTTCCTCATCTATAAGCGTGGAGCGTACCATGTCAAAGACTTGATTACACTATGGATGAGTTGAGGGAGTACCTCAATGACTTAACCTGGGATCAGGTAAAAAGAAACAATTTAATCAGCATTAAACTGTATTGAATTGGTTTGAGAAATACCTGGCAGGTTCTTATTTTCTCATTTGTTTGGAATAGGTGCATGCCTATCCTTGGGATAATATGCACCCAAAGCCGGAATACTTAACTTCTTCAATATGGAAGGACGAGTGACATATACTGTTGGAGAGTCCAGAAGGTAGACTCTTCTATTTAAGAGAGCGTACGATAGATTGGCAGCTAGGGCTAGAAAGTCGTGTAGAGTCTGCTGCACCATCACGCGTGATGTTCTGGGCTTCATACACTGATACAGACCCAGAGGTGATTACTGGGTTAACTATCATTCTTGGGCGGGAGCATTTGTCAGACTAGCCAGTGGACTACCTAACCTTCATTCAGTTGAGGTTGTTGGGGCCTGTGGAGCTCTCCACATGCAAAAGCCAGCGTGATCGATTTAGTGGGACCAGAGGGAGGTCCACTTCCCATGGTAGTCAAGGTGGATGTCATGGTTCATCAGGGGTTGGCAATTGTCGAGATGGCAGTGCTTCAAAGAGATCTCATAATTTTGGAACAGGTGTGGTCCCACCGGTGATAATGTCAGCCACTCCGAAGGTATCCCTAGGATATGGACGTCCGACAGACTTTGTAGAAGGTCAGCTGATGTGGCCACAAAACCCCTTGATCTTTACTTATGATGCAACTGGGCATCCTTACGAGACTTCCTTCTCAGTGCCGGCAAGGAATGAGATTGAGTTTAATCCTTCAAACACGACCCATGTGAGTATGCATGTTTTGATGTGCCTTTGATTTCAGTGGTCTGACATATATTTTTATCTTGCAGGTGCCTCGAGATGCTATGGCAGACGCTTCAAGATTGCTGATGGGACTGCACCGTTATCATACATATGAGATGTTGGATGTTCAGGTGAGTACCTGTTATGAAATGCAAATGCATGAGTATGCATAGATGCATGACTTATATGCCTATATGCTTGTGTTTACAGTCTAGTAAGTAAGTGGAGCAAGAAGAGTGCAATCCTTTTGCTCGGATGATAGAGGAAAGGGACCGTGAGATTGCATAGCTGACGGCGCATCTGGAGCGTTATAACAATGAGGTCCTAGATAGCCCTAGTCCTGAAGATGGCTACTCCGACAAGGATGATGCATAGAGATGATGAAACATCAAACTCTCATATGCATGATGTCAAAACTCTGTAGCTCTGTACTAAAGTAGAATAATGTGTTACAGACTGGCAATTGCATGCCTAGTACATCAGGGTTGTTGCGTACTAGTTGTAAAAATAGACAAAGGCTTGTACTGTGTGTTTGAATAATGGAATCCAATACTATTTGCTACTTATAAATACACCATACTTTTATGTTTATTGGTAAAACATAACTCATCTACTTTTCTTTACAGAAATTAGATATACAATGACTCAGCAATCATTGTCTGCCTTCTGCGCTCTTTCTCGTTGTTGGGGAAATAATGAGTGGAGTCGGTTAAGCAAGATCGGACTCTAATACTTAAGAACCTTGCAACAAGTTTCAATTAATAATGCTTTCCTGCATGCTGCCATGTAGTTCTGGGATTCGGAGGTTCATGTATTCCGATTTGGGCATGTTGAGCTATGTCCCATGTATAAAGAGTTTGCTGCTATTCTTGGAGTCACTTACGAGATATCAGCGATGTTGACGATGTGTGCATCAACTGAAGAGACTGAATTGTATTTGATGAGGGTCTTTGACATCAATCTAACCACTACAATGTCTCTCTTAGCCACAGAGGATTCTGTAGATGTTGTTGCTCTTTTCCGGCTATGTGGCCAGAAATCTGTGAAAGACTCTTCATGGCTGAGGGTAGCTGGGTTTGGATTGCTGGCACAATTCCTTTTTATCAATCCATCCAATCATGGAGATTTACTGATTGGGCCTCTGACAGACCAGATGATGCAGGTTCGGACCCCTTTCCCCATGATTGTAGTGAAAACAATCATCGGTCTAGATAGAGTGAAGCGAGGATAATCTGAGCACTTCAGTGGCTGTCTGCTTCTTCTATAGGTAAGAATCCCAAGCAACCTTTGCAGATTTTTAACTTAGAAAAGTTACATTTTTGCCCTAACTTTTACATGAGTCACCTTTTGTAAGGTCTTTGGCTCATCAGGCTTTTGCTTTTGTTTTCAGACCCTAACTTTTGCCTGAATTTCCTGCGTTGGGTTTTCAACTCAGCGAGTCGCTCTAATTTTTGCCTAAGAAGCCTTCTGTAAGGTTTTCAACTCAGTGAACTTTTATTTTATTTTATTTTTATTATAGATATGGCTTCAAGAGAAGCTCGAGATTCTGGTGCCACTGGCTGGGGACCCGCAGAGATACCTTCCTCATAGCTATATGCGGAGGGGTTATGCCTTCAGCAAGGCAAGGACGATGTCATTCCAAGGCTAGATTGAATGGATGGGGACTCGACCTAAGAGCGAGATCAGGTGGAGCTGTCCCTGGTGGCGCATACAACATGTGACCATAATGACTTACATAGATTATATCCTACTACCAGGATTCAGTCATTGTACATACTACAGTCCTGCTAGGATCTGTCGTCAATATGGCCAGCAGCAAAGCATACCTTAGCTGATAGAGTTTGAGGGAGGCAGGCTGGTGCCTCACTTTATGGAGCATGTGGAGAGGACTTGGCCTCGTCACCAAATAGCGCTGGTGGAGATTCTCAGAGCTGGATTTGCCATTGATGATGAGTACAAGGCGTGGGTGTTACGCCAAGCTTAAATCCTGTACTACAAGACATTATTAAGCAACAATATGTAATAAAGGATGATAATGCTTTGTGTTTGCAACTTGTATTACTTGTGGCTAAGTTAATGAACATGCATTCCATTTGCATTAATGAGATAAAAATAGTTTGCATGTGAAAATGTTAAAACCAACACAAAAGTTTTAGATGTGCATCAGACTTAACCTCTGTTATTGACCAACCTCGTGCGAGATTTTATGATTAACTATTTTAATGCTCTCCTTTTGTTTTTTTAAGAGCTCTAATTTTTGCATGAGTTGTTCAAGTGGATTTTCAACTCATCGAGTGAGTGTTTTTTCTATTGCCTTAAGTTTTGTGTGAACTACCTATGTAAGTTTTCAGCTCACCAGGCTTGTCATTTTTGTTTTTGACTTTTCTTTTGCCCTCTACTCTAGACAAAATACTTCTTTAACCGGTCAAGGTTGACAGGTTCTAAGAATTCATTGCCTTCCAAATCTGAAATGCGAACAGCGCCTTTGAAGAGGATCTTCTTAACTATGAATGGGCCTTCCCAGTTAGGTGTGAATTTTCCACGAGGGTCGTGGATAGCCAGTCTGACTTGCTTTAAAACTAGATTGTCTTCCTGTATGGCTACAGGTTTAACCTTCTTATTGAATGTGTTTGCCATGCGCTTCTTGTAAAATTATAGGTGATAGAGAGCCTGCAGTCGCTTCTCATCAATGGTGACCAGTTGTTTGTACCTGGCCCTTTTCCACTCAGCCTCTGGCAACTGAGCCTTTAAAATGACACGAAGTGATTTCAGTTCCACCTCGATCGGTAATACAGCTTCTGTTCTATAAACCAGAGAGTAGGGAGTGGCACCTGTAGGACTCCTTACAATGGTTCTATAACCCCATAATGCGAATAGCAACTGCTCATGCTAATCCCTGTAAGTCCGTACCGCCTTGCCTAAGATGCGCTTGATCATCTTGTTAGCCGCTTCAACTACCCTATTAGCTTAAGGGCGGTAAGGAGAGGATTGATGATGCTCAATCCCATATTTTCCCAGCAAGTCTGCAACTTAGGCCTGGAATTGCACCCCGTTATCTGACACCAGGTGATGTGGTACCCCATATCGGCATATGAGATTCTTCTCTATAAACTTGGCAACTTGTCTTGCCCCTAGTTTACTGTAGGATTCAACTTCTACCCACTTAGAGAAGTAATCAATGGCTACCAGTATGTATCGATGTCCATTAGATGCGTTAGGATGAATCTCACCCATGATGTCAATTTCCCAAGCTGAAAATGGCCAAGGTGTTGTCATATTCTATAATTCGACTGGTGGTAGGTGACTCAGATCTCCATGAATTTGGCATTCATGGCACCTCCGTACAAACTATATGTAGTCTATTTCCATAGTGAGCCAGAAATATCCTTGGCATAGGATCTTCCTATAAAGCATGAATCCATTCATGTGGGGCCCGCATACACCCGTGTGTACCATTTCCATGACTGACTCAATATCCTTCCCTGATATGCATCGAAGTTGTAGACCATCAGCTGTTCTTCTATAAAGAACACCCTGATGCCAGGTGAAGTTGGCTGCTAGCCTGTGTAGAGCTAGCTTATCTGTTCTGTTAGCTTCCTTTAGATAAGCACCAGTCTTCAGAAAATTCATGATATCAGCATACCATGGGGTCTCATCTTGCTGGTCTAGCACCATAACCCGTTCGCGAAAATAGCAAGGAATCTTCGACTGCTCGATGAATACAGGTTGAATTTTACTCTGCGGTTGCTCACAGATTGAAGCCAGTATGGCCAAGGTGTCGGCCATCTGATTTTCTTCATGCGGCATGTGAATAAATTGGCAGGAGCTGAAATTGCGGACCATGAGCTTCATGTATTCAGCATAAGGTTTTAGCCTTTCCTCTTTTACTTCCCACTCGACCGTGGATTGGTGAATGACTAGCATCGAATCACCAAATATCTGTACATCCTGGGCGTCAATCATCAACAATGCTTCTAGCCCAAAGAGACATGCTTCATACTCAGCCATATTGTTGGTGACTGAGAAGCTCAACCGCTTTGAAAGCATTATTAGTTCACCTTCAGGAGTGATTAGCACAACTCCTATACCTGCACCCTATTGACTGCACCATCAAAGTGTAACTGCCATTTCTGGATGTCAACTACCCCCAAGTGCTCATCTGGTAAGTCCAGTTCGAAGGTCTCAGAGTCATCTATTGACTTAGATGCTAAGAATTCGGCAATTACTCTACCTTTGATCACCTTGGTAGTGATGTACTACACATCAAACTCTGACAACAGGATCAGGCACCTGGAGAGTTTTCCTACTATTGTTGGTGACTGAGAAGCTCAACCGCTTTGAAAGCATTATTAGTTTACCTTCAGGAGTGATTAGCACAACTCCTATACCTGCACCCCTTCTATTGACTGCACCGTCAAAGTGTAACTGCCATTTCTGGACGTCAACTGCCCCCAAGTGCTCATCTGGGAAGTCCAGTTCGAAGGTCTCAAAGTCATCCATCGACCTGGATGCTAAGAATTTGGCAATTACTCTACCTTTTATCACCTTGGTAGTGATGTACTACACATTAAACTCTGACAACAGGATCAGCCACCTAGAGAGTTTTCCTACTAGCGAAGGAGCAACATATAAGTACTTCATAGGATTAACCTTGAAGATTGCCTGTATTTGGTATAACTGGAAGTAATGCCTGAGTTTCTTGGTAACCCAGACCATAGCCATGCATAGCTTTTCAACAGTGTTGTACTTGCACTCGGTTGGCAGAAGCTTCTTACTCATTCTCTTGAGCCATCATAGCACCAACTGACTCCTCTTTTAACACTAGATAGAGAAGTAATGGCTTTCTCAGGTGAGGTGCTTGCAGGATTGGCGGATTGGAAAGATA
Source organism: Dalechampia spathulata (assembly GCA_948192965.1). NCBI lineage: Eukaryota > Viridiplantae > Streptophyta > Magnoliopsida > Malpighiales > Euphorbiaceae > Dalechampia > Dalechampia spathulata. Next base: position 3,609 of record CANYBF011342035.1, on the reverse strand, counting down.
ATGCTTTACCCTCTCAAATGCAAATTGGCAGTTCTCATCCCAAATCATAGGCCGGTTCTTTCTCAAAAGCTTGAAGATAGGCTCACACATGGTAGTGACCTTTGCGATGAATCTGCTAATGTACTGGAGCTATCCCAGAAATCCCCTAACTTTTATCTCAGTTCTAGGAATAGGTATCTCGATGATTGACTTTGTTTTGTCAGGATCCACTTCGATACCCCTCTAACTGACAATGTGACCTAATAGCTTGCCAGATGTCACCCCGGATGTGCATTTCTTGGGTTCAACCTGAGTCCGTATTTCTCAACGCATGTGAGAAATTTGTCAAGAGTAGCTGTATGTTCTCCTCTGGTAGGAGACTTCACCATCATATCATCCATATAGACTTTGACTTCTTTATGGATTAAATCATGCAACAACATTGTTATAGCTCACTGGTAGGTAGCACGTGTTCTTTAAGCCAAAAGGTATGACCTTGTAGCAGTAGGTTCCCCATTCTATGATGAAAGCTGTCTTCACCTTATCCGTAACTACCATCAGGATTTGGTTATCCCCATAGAATCCATCAGCAAAGGAATACATAACGCTAGTGGCTGCGCAATCGACCAACATGTCGATGTGAGGTAAAGGAAAGTCATCCTTTGGACATGCTTTGTTCAGATCCTATAGTCTACACAGACTCTGACCCTGCCGTCTTTCTTGGGAACTGACACCACGTTAGCCAACCATTCTGGGTAGTCAACCACCTCAAGGAATTTAGCATCCAACTGCTTCTAGACATCTTCCTTGACCTTCTATGCCCATTCTGGTCAGAGGCGCCATAGCTTCTGCTTAACTGGCTTGAACCCTGGCTTGGTAGGAATTCTGTGTTCTGCGATGGACCTATCGACACCCGACATGTCTTCATAGCCTAGAGCAAAGGGTTTTATGTGCTTTTTCAATACGTTGATTATTTCTATTCTCTCTTCAAAGGTCAAGTTTGATGCAATCTGGAGAAGACATGGCTTGTCATCTCTGTTGATGTTAACATTTTCGACGCATGATGCATTAATGTCAAAAATGCTCATGTAATGCTTATGTTCATGTATAATGCCATCAGAATACACATCGTAAACATAAGCAAAGTTGCTTTTTATTGCTTCATATTTAGATGAGATTACAGCATCATTAAAAAGTACAGAAACAGGGACATCAGCGTCCTCATATACAAGCTCTTCAAAGGTACTCTCCACTAGCATGGCAATGTCCTCGTAGACCTTTGGGAGAAGTCTTCCACATCCAAGTTCTGTAGCTTGGATCCCAGTAAAGCGACTGTAGCAGGCTCCGGCTCCAGGCGGCCGGTGGTGAGATCAACAACATCACCAAAGATTTGGAAAGCTTCATCAGGGTTGCTGGTAAAAGAAGTAGCAGTCTTTTCAGTTACTGTCAAGGCTGACAGGTCATAGACATCGTCGAAGAAGGTGAATTATTGATCAAAGAAGTCGTCTAAGTTAGGTAACTCAGGAGTATGGTCGTGCTGAGTCTCTCCCTTAATGAAGAGGACCATCTTGCATTACTCTGGCTTGTCTAAAGTGTATGGATCAAACCCAATGCAGTACCTTTCTTCCCATATGGTTGTAGGAATGTTGAATTCCACCGGACCTTACCGATACTGGCCTAAACCCATGCCAGGCATGTAGTGCATCAGTTGCATCATCCTTTCTGTAGCGGGACTCAGTTGGTATGAGTTAGATTCAGGTTCCTTGATAACAGCGATCTGGAAACCAGTCATGAGTGGGACATTTTCCTGGATGCAAGCCAGAGTGACCTCGTCCTCAGCAGCAATAATAACCACACCCTCGTTATATGGAAACTTGATCTTTTGGTGCAAGGTGGTTAGCATACCTCCCAAAGGGTGGAACCATGATTGGCCCAAGAGTAGTGTGAAGGACACCAAAATGTCCAGAATAGTGACAGTGGCGGTAAAGGTGCTAGTAACTTCCCTTTTGGACTTGTCATAAGCCCTGATGATTGTTTTACAAGGCTTCAAGTCTAAAAGCTGAACCCCGAGTTTAGGTAGCACCTTGAATGGACAAACATTGATGCCTAACGCATCATCTACCATGAAACAGGGGGTGGAGAAGTTCATGATATTCACCCTGATGAAGAGTGCTCTGTTATGGCGGATTCCCTCGGCCAGTAGATCCGCGTCACAAAAAGTGATCATGATGGAAGGTAGTTCCCGGCTCACCAGCTGACTCTTCATGCTAAAGGTGGAAGCAGAAGAAGAGATCCTCATGCTTGAGAGTGCCTTGATGATGGCCCGTCGATGCTATTGGGAGAACATCACCAGGTCCCAGATGCTGATGTTTGCTTGGGTCTTCTTCAGCTATTTGACCATAACATTATCAGGCTGAGCAACCTGATCAGCTGGCAGCAGCAGAGTTGGAACATTGCTTGGACCAGCTTGATCCCTAATAGGCCTATCCTCAGTTGGCTTCTTGGGAGCTTCTGGCTTCTTCCCGAGGTTGAGAGGAGTGAATACCTTACCACTGCGGGTCATGTTACGAACCCTCGAGGACATCTTGTTCGCACCTAACCCTTTTTGCTACTTGGGTTATTTCAGTGCTTGATTAACTACCTTGGGAGTCTCAATTGACTTACCCTTGTTAGAATCTTGTGCGTATGTTGTCTCAGGTTTGGAGGATTTTTGAGTAGCAACTGACTCATCCTCTGAGCTTTCGTACCATATGTCACTATCTCCAATGTCAAATCCACCACTGGGGTAGAAGGTAATGGTAGGCAACTGAGCATTCCCTTTACTGCTGAGAGGAGAAATGGAGCTTAGGATTAAGGATTCTAGCAACCCTGATTGGATCATGTAGGTACGGTTGGCCTTATAGTAGTTTGGTAGAGGGTTTATCTTGGTAGACGGTTTGGATTTCTCAGGGTCCTCAATCTCACCAGAATCGATAAGGTTCTGAATGACAAGTCTAAGGGAGCGACAGTCATCAGTATTATGGTCATGATGCTGATGATAGTGGCAGTAGGTTTTAGTATCCATCGAGGCTGGGGGTGGTGTTTTGAAGTTGGGCTCAAGTGGCTTGATGAGCTTGGCTTTGAGAAGGTATCCAAAGACCTTGGAAAGTGGCATTCTAAGATCTGAGAATTTTTGGGATGGCGTAGTGTTCCGGAGTATGGGGTTTGGTGTTTGCACAACATTGATGTACTGTAGTTTTGGTATTTGCAAGGCATTAGCATAGTGAGGCTTCGGTTGTGTTTATGTGTAGGTTACAGTTTTGGATTTGAGGAAGGAAGGATCCTTTTTCTTACCCTCAGTCTGCTCTGTTAGTGTATGCTCTAGAGCATCATGTGTATTTGTACAATACGTTTTCATTAATAAAGGCATTATTCATTATATAGTACAATGTTTTAAATGAACTTCTTTTACTTGGAGTATTAAACTATATATTGAAGTCCATGATATTAGAACAGTGCAGAAGAATCCATAAAGAGTTTATGGAATGAGATTCTTATTGTATGCAAATGTTCAATATCTAAATATCTCTGATCATAGTATTAATAAGAATGGACATTATTAGTATGGGAAGATCAACACATATTACACTT
>CANYBF011341794.1:0-13048 GCA_948192965.1 Dalechampia spathulata | reverse complement strand
TTTTTATACCAAATGATGTATATATTATTTTCGGAAACAATCAATCAAATGAATGCAATCTGAAAAACAAGATTTTGCAATACAAGTAAGAAGCATCAATGAGAAATAAGATAAAATTTAACACCAAAAATTATAATAAATCAATCTAATATATAAATTAATATCTTGTAAAATTTGGAAATAAATATTCTAACAACGTACATTAATTAAAAATTATATCATTTTTTTAATTTTGATTTAAACTAATCGTTTTATGATTATAAATATTATTACTTGTTTTGGCATTTCTCCCTGGCAAGATTTCTTCTAATTTCCTAACATTTTCATTTTTTAACATCAGCTTGTAGCAGTGTGCCAAGCTGAGATCCATTTTTCTGCTCCATTGAAGAGGCTTAAAGTTCATATCACATGTCACAAAAGTATAGGTAGTAAAATCCTTTTGAATGAACATTTTCCGAACTATTATTTTCCATTTTCCGAACTATTATTTTCTTCAAACCACCAAATAGGCAAATGCCCTGATGATGCGAACCTCCAATCGTTTAGATCCACCAGTTGTTAACTACAATCTGGTAAATCGGTTTTCCCGGTTTTCAGTATCGAATGTGATTTTAACAATGGTTAATCCATCATTCCAATGTTCACTAATTCTTCTAAACCTTTCTTTAGCCTATCTGCAGCAGCTCTGCATTCAGGCTCCATCAAGCCTCCAAAGGAGATCCTGACATGTCCAGGGCATCCACAAGCACCTCCTGGAATTACAACCACTCCGTGCCTCGTAGCGAGCCAGCGAACAACTTTAAAGTCATCAACATACTCATCTGGAAGCTTTGCCCACAGGTAAATTGCACCTTCTCCACCTTTCACAGCATCTTCACCCAAAGGAGACAGAGCTTTCACAAGGATTTCTCGATTCTTGACGAGATCTTTCACCTGCTCGGTCACCCACTCGGGTCCCACTTTCAACGAATAGAGAGCAAGGTGCTGTGAAAGTATCGAGGCACAGATCGGTATGTTATCCTGAATTTTGAGGAGTTGAGTTGCAAGGCCGTCCACACCAGATGGATATGCTATCTGAAACATGCATAATGATATTAGAAGCATTACACATTTTACAGGACGACAAATAACTTCATCATGAAATTCTTGATCTTCATAGCCCAAGTTTTTGTTCGTACTATGTTCATTTTGGTTTTGTGATGGGAGATAAGGAGTGTTACTTACGTATCCAACTCGCCATCCCATCATTCCATAGGCTTTTGAGAAGGAAAAAATGTTGACAATGTGGTCACCTTCTATACAGGAATGTTTTAGACCATCGTACATAAAATACCTGCAAAAGTTGTTATGATCCATGAATTAACACCATAAAACTGCAACGCCAACACGAAAGTCAACAAATTGGAACGCTTTCTTTATGACCCTTTTTCAATATGACAAGAAGGAAAACTGAACTATTCACTTCCTTCCCTTTTTCTAATTCAATAATTTCAATGATATCATAGCTGTGTCTACTGCAATTTACAGGTTTCTTCGCCACCCATACCCCGAGTCCGAATCATCACCCAAGAACATGCTGGGGTGGAGACCGTTTGTGTGAACAACAATATGCAGGACCATTTATAAGTTCTCTATGTTCCCTCTCTATTAAGATAAATCTGTAGTGGCATAATCGTTTTCGTTCAAAATATAATAAACATTTTGGGTCTGCAAACCTACAATCTACTTCAAATTGTTCCATATATATCCTTAATTCAGACAATGGATGCGATATCTAGTTTCGAAAGCTGGTACTTCAGATGCAGAATATATGAACAAACATGAATTCAAAAAGTGAACCTTAAATGTCAAAGAAAAGTAACGGTGTTCCAGCATGATACGCCTGAACCACAGGTTTGTGAATGAACAACCATGTCTATATTAATTCTCAAATCTCAATAATTCAGGGATCTCAACAACTTCTCTCCAACATTCATTAGGATATCTCTGAGCGCACAAAAGATTTGCATGAAATAACTGTTACATCGAACACGCAATGATACAGTCAGAAGGCTTACTCATATGTATTATCAACAACTAGCCAGGATCCGGCTTCTCTGCATAGATCTGAAATCCTCTATTCAATACAAGGAAAGAACTTTATTAGATCATTGAAAAAAATTCAAAGCAAGAACAGTGCGCATATATTTACACCATTTCAGTGTCGGGAAGAGAAAAGGGGGCAAAGTGCCACATACAGAAGAAAGGAAATGAGACCAGAAAAATACCTTGAGAAGGGGTTCTGGAATATATGTCCCAGACGGGTTACCAGGGTTAACAACAGTAACGACCTTTGGGACTGGTTTAGTTTCTGATAGTGTTCTTTCCAGCCAATCTGAAACTCAAAGCAATATTTACATAAGTCCACGTAAATCTGAACTGCAGTAGAAAATGAATCTCATTCTTCAAAGTGCATGCACATTGACAAGAACCTCCAGATAAATGCTATGTGTTGCTAGAAAATATGATGTGTAGATATTTCAATGAGCCGTTTATTGATAATCACCTGAATCTGGATGAAGTGTCTTCGGGTTTCCAGGACCCACTAAAATATTAGTGATTCCTGTCATCTGGAAGGACATGTATGCATTGAAATAGTAGGGAGCAAACATAACAACAGAATCCCCGTGATCGCACAATGCAAGAACAAGATTCACAAATGCCTGGAATTACGCAAAGCAAATATAAATATAAATTTTTCAAAAAACGTATGATATTGGGACACAAAAGAAACTATAACTACTTTATATAAGCCAGCAAAATTATTGATTATTGTTTAAGAACTTCAAGCACAAAGGTCAAATGAAGAGCATAAATTCTAGAAAGCATTGGTTTTCACCTGATTTGCACCGGCAGTAACCATAACCGAAGAGTTCACCAATTTATTTTCCTTCCGCAACTGCAAAAGAAAGGAAAAAAAAACATGATCTATATGCTTTCACTTGCAGTGCACATAGTAAGAAGACCATTTCCAGCCAAGGAAAAGGATTGCCTGAAAACAGGTTCAGAGGTTGTTGAAGTATTCAAATTTGCAGAGCTTGTAAAGTAGAAATAACAGCATATTTAGCAAGTCTGACATAAATATAACTAATAAAATGAAGCAGTGAGGAAATTATTAAACCATCTCAGCCTGACGTATTTCATTGCTAAAGCTCAATAGGTATCAATCACAAGAAGAGTAACGTCAATAATCAGTTTTAAAAAAAAAACATGTACCTTCACTGTCAATGCCTCCCTGAGTTCAGGAATACCTTCATCAGCACCATAACGACTAATTTGAGGCTCCCATATAAGTTCCTTCACCTTTTCTAAAGCCTGTTTTGGCGGTTGCCAATAAACAACCCCCTGTAGCAGTTCAAAATTTAACCAGAAAATGAGAATTGGTCAAAAATATTTTCACATAGCAACAAAAACAAAGGACAAAATTCAAGGCCAAGTAAAGCTACAATAATTAACTTGATAAACAAACTCAGATTAATAATTAATATTATCTGCTCATTTGTATATGATAAAGTAGATTTTTATCATAATAATACCATTTGCAGCAATTTGGAGAAAGAAGTGGTCAAAACAAGTAAAATCCATTGAATTTCATTATCAAATGGAAATATAGAATGATGCAAACCATTCAAATTGGCAGTAAGTTTTACGAACAGAAATTGTCAAGTTACCGAGGTTAACAGACGTCCAAAGTAGTTTTCAGAGTTTCATGTGATGCTTTTGGAAATTATTATTATTTCAAAAAATATCAAGATAGCTAGGGTGATCCAATCATTGAAATCCTCTTTTTATGCAAATCCTTGGAAAGGAATGCAAAAACAAATACTACAGCTTCTAAAAAGCGCACGTTCTCCAAATACATTTTAGTGAGGATGAATTCATAAACAGATTTTTCTAGAAGAAAAGTAGGGTTCTAGTTCTGGCAGCAACATGTTATAGGGTGATGGTCCCACTCATGGAGTTAAAATCAGTGCATTCTAAGAAGAAAATTTCAAGTATCGATCTTATAAGAATCATATCAAATTACTTCAATGGAATCATAGAATCTTCTTAAATCCATATAGTTTCCAAAAATCCAGATATCCCCTCTCAAAATCTATCCTAAACAAGCCCTTAGGAACTATTCTCAGTTTTCAATACACACACTCATGGTTACAATACTCAAGACATCAAAAGAATAAAACAATTAAGCATTGGAAATAAAAGCAGACACCATAAATTCTTCATCATTCCAACACCTTTTTATCTGAATATAATACAACAACATAAACTTAACATTGGAAAACTTCAAAAAGGGAAACAAACAAACAAACCTGAGCTAATGACACGGCATTTTTCGTGCCTCGGATCACTTCCTGTATCTGAAAAACAGACAGATTTTTCCTTAATCAAAGCTATGCACTTTCTTATAGCAAGAACTGCATAGATTACTTAAACCAGGCATCAAAAGCATCAATCTAAGATCAACAGAATTTCATAATAAACTACACAGATACACAAACAGCAAGGAAAATTTGACAATAACAATAAAAACAAGAACCCAGATAACCAAAATGAATTCATAAATCAATACCTGAACCATAACCGGCATTTCAGTCTCCAAAGCCCTTTTGGCAAGCTTTCCAAAGGAACCCATCTCACTTTTTTCCCCCTTTTTCCCCTTCAAATAAAAAATATAGCACAAAATATCTCCTACCCACAAGTCTCAGAGACAATCTATAGTCTTTAGCCCTCCCCCCAATCCTCTTTTACCCACCTAATAATAATAATAATAATAATAAGGATTCAAAGGAAAGACAAACCCCAAAATTCAAAAATTTGATTAAAGAATAAACAGGAGAAGGAAAAAAGAGAAATTGCTTTTTCGCTTTTCTCCAAGGATTATTATTATCAACAAGATGAGTTGGGCACGTCTCAACAACCCTCCCCCCACCAAATTATTATACACTCAATCCCGATTCAGACAAGTACTATTCGTCGTCTCCTTCTTCTTCGGGTCTAATACTTGAAAGACAAAAAAACCTTTAAATCTGGACCGTAATTTCGTTTGTCTTTCTTTGCTGTTAAGTCTGTGATCGTGTTCGTTATTTTTGTCTGTTTTCACGTCTAACTAATGTTGACCCATGAAAAATTAATTTAAAAAAAAAGATTAAATAATCAAGAAAATCCAGTTCCCACATTTATAAAGATTTCATCTTTCTACCAAGAACAAGCCAACATCAACCAAATCAATTATTTGTTTCATATGAAGCGTCCAATTATTAATTAAGTTCAATGCTTGCAGTTACGCTTAATGGGTTTTTTTAAGACAAAATCAAAGTCTAATGAACAGAGAATCTGATGACGTGCATGTATTAATTAATTTTCATTAATTTACTTTTGGATTAATAAGTCATCATTATATCAAAAACATAATAATAATTATTTTTTGTTTTAAAGTTGATAAAAATATTATTTTTAAGGTTGGATTTAGATTTATTTTAATTTGTATAAATATTTATTTTATTTTATTTTACCTCAAATTCATTTAAATTAAAATTAATATTCTCATACCTCGTTCGAGTTGATGACGTGGAGGATCATGCATAGATCATTGGTTCATGATCCTAGCGTAGAAAATTGACAGTGATTATGATGGTGAAAGAGGAAGAAATGGAAAACGCAGTCGTATTCGGCACCGGCCTTTTCATTTACATCCTGAATTAAAATAAATTATTATTTTATCTTTATTTAGGTAATTTTTATAAAATTTATGAACATTATGGTTTACGATATGAATATTTATACGTATGAATCATAACATTTTCCCCGTAAACCAGACCTTGAGCTTGAGGCACCAAACTTCCAACAGTAACATCCATGGAATTCATGGAACCATGATGAAGCAAGCTGCTTTGTTCTCCTTTCCCGGTTGCAGAAACCAAACCCTGCCCCAACAGAAACCACACCTTCCTTTATGTCAAACTTATCCACAACTTTCGTCTCCTCCATTCATAGCTTTCGGTAATGGCGGCCATACTTTTTGTGCTTTTATGAAAACAACGCCATTTTCTCCTGTTTAATTTTGAGCATAAGTTAGGCTGCTTTTATCATTTTTTAAAATTATATCTTATTATTTAATTATACACCATCAATTAATATGATACATAAATATTATTTTTTTATGATGCTACATATATTATAATAAAAAATTAATAGATATATATTTATCGATTTTATCTATCGCATTATTCGTATTTATCATCCGTTATCAATCAATAATTAATCATTAATAATCAAAAGATCAGTAAATAAAATATTTATAATAAATATCATATTTATAAATATTATGAATCAAATTAATAAGATTAATAATCCATAATGTAATAATGATAATTAAATATAATAAATGAGAAAATTAAATTTGACATTTTTAAAATATATTTAATTAAAAATTACATAAGTTTAGAAATACAAAGAATTACCAAGTATAAACCAAGTTCATTACTAAATAAATTGAGATTGTAAATTATTTACCATTTTAGTAGCAAATAAATTTTTAAATAAATTTAATTAGGTTTAATTAATTCTCAAATTACTATTATCAACCATTAATTAATTTTCATAGTTTTAAATTTATTTTTTAAAAATGAAAATCATGAATTCAAGATCGTAAATTACAACAATTTGATATTTATTTTTTGAAAATTCGTAATCAAAATTAGAAGGACCAATCTTAACCGTCGGATAGGAAGACTTAAATACTCCCGAAACCAAGCTAGTACTAGCCGTTGGTTCAAATGGTTCAATAGACCCACCTGGATCATCCGATACATCACCAAATCCAACGGTCTTAACTGCACTTACTATTCTACCAAATCCAAATCTTACACCTTGCTCTCCTCCCAGGCCAAACCAAAAACCGAATAAACGAAACGTTTCGCTCTCCCTCTCAGCCGGAGAGAGCTTGGCGTTGGCAATAAGAAAAAATAATTGTAGAAAAAGCTGTCGCTTAAAATTTTCTCGAGAAAGTGACAGGAATTAAAGAAAATTGTGGGAAAAAATCGAGCTTTAAAGGTTCTTATCTGTGGCCTGTTCATCCGCCTTCGGTCATTTTATAATCTGGTTTACCGTATAGCATTTCATTTAATTTTATTAACTTCATTTGCTTATGCGTAGATTATGATTATGAATCTATGATGGATTGCTTTTGCTAAAAACATATTACCGGGTTTCGATTTTTTATCGCTACATGTTTCTTTATGGTTTGCGTTAGTCAATATTTTAAAAAGTTCCAATCTTTAGCTAAATTTGTTATGTGGGTATGCCTATAATGAATTTTGAGTTTGTGGGCTTGTTTTTATGATTTTACATTTGCATTTTTGATATTGTCGATGGGTTTTTCATTTTTTGCATATTAGATAATTTGTGTATTCCTATCTGTTGATCTGCATTTTAATTTTGCTCGACATAAACAAGATTTAGTTTGAATATTTAATGTTCTTGATCAATTTGGACCAGTTCAGATTTAGTTTGTGCTTTGATAGTTGAATTGATGGAAAGTGTCTGTGGATTTTGGAAAATGGTTGCTAGAATTTAGTTATTTTAGCAAAAAAGGCTTTTTGGGAAAGCATTTTGAAGGAATTAAATTGATTTTACGCCACAAGTGGCATGAATCCAATTCCTGCTCCTGATTTTCATCAAATAAGGTGATAAGGAATTATTTTGAATTTGATTTTATGTGCATTTCTTTGTGTTGTTAGGAGTTATACACAACGCATTCTTAGCATTTAATGCACATCTCAGAGGCCTTCAATAGTTCAATGAGAGTTTCTTTTAATATAATGTGTTGATGCTGCCAACAAATTAAGAAAGTAGTTCATCAGCTTGTTTGATTCAAGAGTTTGTTGTATGTGTGGCGGAAATGTGACTTGTCTAACTGGCCGATTTTAAGTGAGCTTGATATGCTCATAATAATTTACGATTATAGGTTGTGTTGCTATTAGTTCTCTTCAAAAGTTTAGAAATTCATCTTTTGTATTGGTTTTTGCAGCTTGTACTAATGATAATAATAGTAAAACAACGATTCTAGAAAGCTTTGGAGTGGCAAATGTGTCATGGTGCTTTGGTAAGTTCATTTTAAGGCAAATATATGAGTATTGTTTTGGCAGCAGAGAGTTTTAATGAGATGAAATACCACAATACCATTGATCAACGTTTTGATTTACATTCTCAGTCAGATGACAGACTTAGATGGAAGGTACTTCTTTTGAACCAAATAATACCACCTCCACTCAACTTGATCAACATCCTTTGCTGATGGAACGGGTGGACAGCCATAGTGACCGTGTACACATAATCAACATATCGAGAAGTGATGATGCTTCATCAACCTCATCGTATGACGGTCAGCCTAATGAAATAGATTTGCCTCGGCATGAAGATAGATCAAGTAGTGCACATGGACCTACTCATCAAACTTCTTCATCTTCCTTAAATGGATTAAACTCCAGGAACTCAGCATTTCCAAGGAGAGGTGATGGGTATGATCGTAGGCGCAGGAGTCCATTAAATTCTGGTTTATGGATTTCAATTGAGCTACTTGTCACCGTGGGTCAGATCATAGCATCTGTTGTTGTTTTGTCATTGTCAAGAAATGAGAATCCACAAGCCCCATTATTTGCGTGGATTGTGGGTTATGCATCTGGTTGTGTTGCGACCCTTCCCATTCTTTACTGGCGCTTCCGGAACCGCAACCATGGTACCCGCCAAGATTCTATTCATTTTCGTCAAGGATCTTCCCACAATAATGCTCCTGATTCTTCATCGTATACAGCCATTTCTGTAACTCAAGCATCAGATGAAGATAATTTTCGCACTGAACTAACGACAGGAAATGACCAAACTGCAAGACCTTTAAGTGAGCGGTAATGTAATATCATCTATGTTATTGTGGGTCATTCTTTTCTTTCAAGTTATCTTATCCCATATGTTCATTACTGGTGCGTGCTGTGTGTTGTGGAACTAATGCATAATGAGAAGGAAAAACTTTGGTTTTAGTCAGTTTTGCAGATCATTTCGTCATTTCACCTAACATTTGTGATGCTAGTTACCCTCTTGAGCTTTCTTGGTCCATGATGATGGTTATATTGTCACTATACTGACCTTTCACCTTTTGAAGTGCATAGTTTCTTACTGGAACCTGAGTGGCTTCTTTGCTTTATAGATTAGGCTTCAATGGCCAAACCATTCAATATAAAGGGAAATTTTGATCTCAAATTTTGGACTGAAAAAGCTTCAAAATTTGGGGAATAAACCATCATTTTCTCTTTTTGACTCTTATTAGCCATGACCCAATTTTATGTTGTGGTACTTAAATACACAATGAGTGAATGAGATTCAGAGATGAGCAAATAAACTTGTGAGGATACCCTGTTTGATATAAAGCGATGATATTAACTTGTTTTAACTGGTTCTGTTTTGGTACAATGCTATTATCTTTAAGAAAATTCAAGTGGGAAGAAAATCCAGGTCATCCTCCGAATGGAAGTGGATGGAGTGTACGCTGTTGAGTAAATTACTTTGCCAGCTAGACATGACATGTAAATCAAAATTATGTTTGAAGGAAATGTAGAATATTAGTCATAGGGATAAAGCATTACAATCACTTATTAGAGATCTGTAATAATCTGTTATTATTAGTCATGAACTTTATATGATGCATCAAATGTTATTTGTCATTAAACTTTGCAAACTCTGTTTTTAATTTGTAAATATTCTCATAAGTTATTTTGGCTTATGATTTGCAGGGTCAATGTATTAATGGACCATTTCAAGATGGCCTTAGATTGCTTCTTTGCTGTTTGGTTTGTTGTGGGCAATGTGTGGATTTTTGGAGGTCATTCTTCTCCTGGTGATGCCCCTAAATTGTACAAGTACGATTTTTGAAAGATTATATTTTTATGTTTTATTTGATTCACCTCGGTTGAGTTTCTTAAGTATTTCTTGGCCTTTTTCTTTTGCAGACTGTGTATAGTATTTCTTACTTTTAGCTGTATAGGATATGCGATGCCGTTCATACTATGTGCAACAATCTGTTGCTGCCTGCCTTGCATAATATCTCTTCTAGGCTTCCGGGAAGATTTTTCCCAAAACAGAGGAGCCACTGCAGAATCCATCAATAGTTTGCCAACATACAAGTTCAACTTACGGAAGAGTGAGAGTGTCGATGACGATGACACTGACAGCGAAAACTTGGGAACTGGTGAAGGTGGCATCTTGGCTGCAGGGACAGAAAAGGAGCGTGCAATATCAGGAGAAGATGCAGTAAGTTCACTGTTACTAGTTACATATTTTGCATGAATTTATAAGGCACCAAGTTATCTCTGCGGCTTCTGTTTTAAATAATTGAATCAACAATCTCAGCCTCAGTGAACTTTCTGTCCTTTATGGCTTTTGTTTGATGCCAGAAAAAAGATGTTAGAAAAACAAGGGGCAGACAAATATGAGGCCATGAAGGCGAGCCCTGTTGTTTGTTTATGAACTTATAATACTGGAATCGTGCTTATAGGGTAGAAAAAAGCAGTAGGAGAGATTGCCTGTGTGTGTGTTATAGTGGTGTTCAATTGCGGTCAGTTGCTCTAAAGCTGATATTCTTACTTCTCTACAGATTTGCTGCATTTGTTTGAATAAATATGCTGACAATGATGAGCTGAGGGAGCTTCCTTGTTCCCATGTCTTCCATGTGGATTGTGTGGATAAGTGGTTGAAGATTAATGCTTCATGTCCTCTCTGCAAAAGCGAGCTTGGTGAAAGCAGCGGTGCTCCACCATCGGCCAGAGACCCCACTGGCCAGCACTGAGCAAACGAGAACAACGATAAAGGATCTACAGAATCATGCATTGATTAATGCTACGAGCCTGAGGCAGAAACCTCAAGGAAGTAAATTTTTTTGTTGATTTTACATAGTTTTGTAAATGGCAGTAGGAGGCTGTTTTCATCGTAGCATTAACATTGAAATCTATCTATTATTTGTAATTGCAAGAAACAGAATAGTGAAGTATATTGGTTTTTGACATGACACAGCCCTTCCCTTTCAGTTGTTGAAAATATGGAAATGTATGCCGTCTTTGATTGTTTTAACATTATCCGGCATAATTTGTTTGCCTGACCTGAAATTGATGAAATCTGTCAATATACATGTCTATTTTCATATTTGGACAGGAGCCCTTCCTTCTTTAACTAGAATGAGCATGAAGCATGTTGATTCCAATTGATTCATGTGTACCATCTTCAATAAGACTCTAGCTGGAAGCAGGCAAGTGCTATGACGTGAACAAAATAGCAAGGCTGCAGGTAACAAAGCCATGGTTATGTGTACACCTTGGTGAGTTGATTTCAAGAAAGCCACCTCTCGGAAGGCAGTATCCCATTTTAGGATTAAATATAAATAAAATTATTTGTTTAGTGTGAAATAAAAAATAATTATCGAATGGCCATCATAGCTGACGTGGACAAAATTTTGATTTTGACATCACTTATTCTGGTGTCCATCTTCTCTTCCTATTTTGCTTTCACATACTTGAACTTTAAGCTATCACATCTTCTCATCATTATTATTATTACTATTATTAACAGTTATTATTATCATTAAAAAAAAGATTTGTGAGTTTTTATTATTGTTTTTATTATTTATAATTATTTTATTATTATTAGTAGTAGTAATTACAAGTATTATTTACCATTATCATTATTTATTTGTAAATAATAATAACAATAATAATAATAATAATAAGATGGGATGTCGTGCAATGAGTGAAACACGAGCATAAAGAGGTAGAGAAAATGGACACTCAAATAAAGGGCATCCAAATCAGAATGCTATCCACGGCCAGATGACGTGTCATAATAATGAGCCATGTGATATTACATGACAAAAAAAATAAAAAATATACCAGCTACCGAATTTCCTTCCTTCCGCAGTCCATGCTTTAACATTAAAAAATAATAACAATAATAATAATTAATAATTATAATAATTAATACATAACTACTCTTAATATTAATAATAATATTATTATTAATACAAATAGTAATAAAATAATATAATTTTAAATATTATATTATTATAATTTTATATTTATTAAATTGAGATTATAAATAATAATAATTTATATTTTAATATTTTAATGATTATAAAATAGATGATTAATAATTTTAATAATAATAATAATATAATATTTAAAATTGTATTATATTAATAATATTTGTATTGTTAATAATAATAATTAATATATAATTACTCTTAATATTATTATTATTAACAATACAAATATTATAATATTTAAAATAGATGGTTAATAATTTTATTAATAATAGTATAATAATTATTATTATTAACAATAATAACATAATATTTAAAATATTTGAAATAGATGGTAAATAATTTTAATATTGATATTAATATAATATTTAAAATTATATTACATTAATAGTATTTGTATTGTTAATAATATTAATAATAATAACATTAATAGTAGTTATGTATTAATTATTATTATTATTATTTATTATTAATAATTAATAATAATAATAATAATTAATAATTATTATTAATTATTAATATTATTATTAGTTATTAGGTGGGTGAAAGGGAGAAACAAATAACTTGGGCTGCTGGTTTTATCGGCCAACTTTATGTTTTTTGTATTTTTTTAATTTTTTTTATCTTCATGCCGGCCATTAATTAAGGGGGATTGACATTTTTGGTCTAAAAAACTTTTAAATTTCTTTATTTGGTGTGAGAGTAAAAGTATTCTCCTTTTGGTGTGTTTGTACAAAAGTCAACATACAAGAGTTGTGTATTTACAAAAAGTATCCACAAAAAGTATTGTCACACCCCAGCCCATACCTGGAGGAACATGCTCCCGTAGCGTACGCCACGACCATCCCTTGGGAAAGCCGCCACGTACCCTACCAGGGATACGTCCTATTTTAAAACTTTAGACATTCGTATGGGTACAACAACCTG
>CANYBF011341575.1:0-16944 GCA_948192965.1 Dalechampia spathulata | reverse complement strand
GATTTGAAATCGTCATCACCAAGTAAAGTTAACAATCATGTGCTCATTGCTACCCAAGATATCCTTCAGCATCGAAAACCCTCTCTCGAGGTGAAATCAACTAAACCTCACTCTAATCTTCAGAATTCCTTAGTCACATTCAGAACCCTCCAATTAGGAAGACTATCTAGCAATCATACAAGAATTAGGAGTATGTAGATCTCTCTCACACACTGACCTAACCATAATGGATAAGCTTTCCATAATTCAACTCTCGTTGCAATCACAGAGCATAAGTAATCAATTGGAAAACTAACCTTTATAAGTGAACATCTCTCAATGAATAAGCATTCTATAATCCAACTCTCGTTGCAATCATAAAGCCGAGGTTTTGTTTCCAAAATCAAACTTTAGAATTAGACATTCATAATAACTGAATAAAGCATAAATAGTTATCCTCACAAGGGATTCTAAAATCAAATCCTACAAGGAACACTTTAAGTCTTGAGTGCAGGTCACTTCTTTTCCAACTGAGATTTTTATCCCTTTCTTTACCCATCACTCCTTTATGATGTGGACTCCATTGCTCATCCATTGCCCATCCATTTCCCATTAATGATCTTTAAGGGTTTTGTTTTCTTTCTTCAGATGGACTCTATTTCTTCCCTTTATCTTCTGTCAAGTTATCTTCTATTTAACCCAATAATTTCAAGTCCACGATCATGGAGTTGGAGTCCACGATCGTGGATTTTTCCAATAGCTTTCTTTGGGCTTCTGCCTTAACTCCACGATCGTGGAGTTGGAGGCCATGATCATGGAAAATTCTAGTAGGTCTCGGGCAATTTCTATGCACTCCACGATCGTGGAGTTGAAGTCCACGATCGTGGAAAAATCCAGTGGCTTCCTTTCATTCTAGCTCCTCTTCCATGATCATGGAGTTGAGGTCTACAATCGTAGAGTTGCTTCTCCATGCATAAAATTTTCTTATTTCTTCTTATTTGCTTCCTAACACTACACACTTAGCACACACATCAAATTCTAATAAAAACACAATGATCAAAGTAAAATATAACACATTAATGCCTAAACACAACCTAAAAATCATCAAAACATAACACATAATAGCACATATCAGGTTTCATTGGTTGGTACGGGCGTACCATTGCTCACAGGAATTTGGTTTATCAATAAACTTGCTCTGGTATGGGCGTACCATTAGGTGGTATGACTGTACAGTTGCTCGCAAGAAAATTGCTTGTCAGGAAAAACATTTTGGTACGGGCGTACCAATGGGTGGTATAGTTGTACCTAATTTCCCTTTCATTTTCAAAAGTGCCTTTTTAATTGGGTACAGGCGTACGTGACTTTCCAAAAAGGTTTTAAACCCTTTCTAATGGCTTTCTTTGACATGTTACACATTACACTTTCAATCTAATGGTGAGTTTGCATAGAACAAGTTTCCTTTGAGCTCAATCTTCAAATACAAGTAAGTTTACTTATGTTATTATAATTCAATCATTGTAAACTCTCCTTTGATTATATTCCCATAACCTAAGAATTAAGTTTTGTATTTATGGGGTGGTGTGTGATTAATGCTTGGTGCATTAGTTTGTAATTAAGAGTTTAGTTGCAGTGAGATTGCAATTATTGTAAAGGTTTGAGTGTGAGCCTAAAAACACTGGGGTTATGATTCATTTAAGGAATCCTTTATTGTAATTGATTGAGATTAGTGGAACCCTAAGTTGAAGACTTAGGAGAAGTGGATGTAGGCAAGAGTTAGTGCCGAACCACTATAAACCGCACGTGTTGCCATTTCCACAGGGATTTCAAGTTATGTAATGGTATTAGTCACATTACAAAAAAGGTTAGCATTATTAATCTTTAAAGCATAATTAAATGTATGTAATACATGTTTTCATAACTCATCAATAACTTCAATCATCTTCATGCACTAAATCATTATTCATTCACTTTATTTTCATCAGATAATACCTGAAAATGCAATACCGTTCTATAGTTCCTTCACAACAAACATAGAGTTATAGAATAACAATGTATCCTTTGTCATTATATGCTTAATGAGTTAAATAATCATTATGCATGATGCCAATGTATGTGTTATATGCACTATATCTCCTCTCTTATTTCATCATCATTTGTAATCTCAAATTGCTCATTTCTTCTACTTTGATTATGCGCAACATATATTGGCTTCCATTTTATATTTATTTTATTTCCAGTACATATTTGCCTCCCTTATTCCTCCGCCAATTATGTAACATTCATGCCTCCCTTATTCCTCCACCGTTATTGATCACAATATCTCCTTTATTCCTCTATCATTATTGTTCACAATACCACCCGTATTCCTCCATCATATGTCATGCTTATAAGATAAAATGCATGACTTATCATAATACATCATTTAATACATGCTCAATAGTTAATTCATGGTTAACAACTAACCCATAACTTAAAGTCATCAAATACCTCATCATATTAATAAGCATTCTCTAACACCATTTTAGTAGCATTTCACTTCCAGTTCTATACACAAAAATATCATTTTAATAATGGAAGATAACCAAAATATACAATAATAACCATTCAAGCTAATTCGTATTCAACCACGCTTTATTATTACCTATCGATCTCATTTCACTAATTAATTATTGTTCGGCACAACCTATATTAAGCACAAACCTAGTATGTCTCGTGTCTGGATCCCCTGTATGTGTAGAGGTTGTAGCTTTCCCCTTATCAACATCTAAATGCAATATCCATACATTCTTAGTTTACCAACACCATTCAAGCATTTACATAATTCATCTTAACCATTTTACAACATAATATCATCATTATACTTCATACACACACTTATTTAAGTGTTTAACATGCAAAACCACAACTTAATAACATATTTCATTCATTTTTAAGCTTCCAAAATCATGTATAAGTTTCATGAGTTATGCATCAAGTTTCCCCATTAAAATCCACTTAAAATAAGCCTTAAGGTGCACACGAGTCGTATAAGACTTCACCCGAGTCATGTAGAGCTTAGCCTTCACTAAATAAACTTATCTAAGTCATCCTAAAGCTACGTGAGTCATGTATGAGCTTACACAACTCGTATAAGACTCATCCTCCCTCAAAAACACCCATTTTCACCATTTTTAAGCACCCAAAACACCCTCAAATGGCTCCTTAAGCCTTTTAACCCAATACCATATCCAAAACACCATAAAAACACTTCCAAAACTTGCCAGAAACATCAATTCAATATAATTTAAAGTTCAATCATGTATCAAATACAATTCAATATAGTTTTTACTTCATTCAATTCCACCTGAGCATGAATAAAGTTAAAAGTGATTTTAACATTCATGGATATGCATGATCCCATTCTTCTTAAACTTCATACACTTACAAATATCATCATAAGTTGATCAAACATACATATATATCATTTAAATCAAGTATACACTTACCTCTTTAATCAATAGCAAGAGTTCCAATAGCTCTTCTTTAATCACCTTTGTTTAAGCTTGTGTGAAGTTAGTTAGCCTTAATCACTCTAGTCTTTGAGTTCTATCACTATCTTCTTCTATCTTCCCTTCTCCCTTCCTAAATGATCTTCTTCTTTTTCTTTTTTTAATTTTTCTCTTAACATACACAAATATCAATTGCCCTATATATGCCCCTTTAGTCAAACTTAGGGTCAAATGTTTGACCTATTATGCTTATCTCTTCCCTACTTCTTTCTTTTGTTTTATCCTATAATTACTTGTATATATATATATATATATATATATATTCCTTTATTTCACTTAACCCTCTTTGAAATCCTTGCAGAATTGGCAACATGTGTATGATTTATAGTGGTTCGGCACTAACTCTTGCCTACATCCACTTCTTCTAAGTCTTCCACTTAGGGTTCCACTAAACTCAATCAACCAATACAACAAAAGGATTCCTCAATCAAATCCTAACCCCAGTGTTTTCAGGCTCACACTCAAACCTTTATAATAATTACCGTCTCACAGTAATTAAACTCTCAAATACAAGTTAATGCTCCAAGAATTAATCTCACACCAACCCATATTTACAAAACCTAACACTTAGGTTATGGGAATACAACACAAAGAGAGTATAAAATACTTGAATTGTAATACAACAAGCAAACTTACTTGCTATTGAAGTTAAAAGCTCAAAGGAATCTTTGCTCTACAAAAAATAACCATTAGATTTGAATATGAAAGTATAATAATATGAAAAATATCTGTTAGATAGTGTTTAAAATGAATCTACAAAGTCACGTATGGTCGTACCAGACATGGTACACTCATACTGACTTAAAAAGGCATAATTCAAAAACATGCAGGAACTAGGTATGACCGTACCACCCATTGGTATACCTGTACCAAAACAATTTTCCTGACAAGTAAAATTCCTAAGAGCAACGATACACCCGTACCAAACTCAAGGAAATAAAGCCAACTTGGTATGGTCAGTCGTATGCTTGTACCACAAAACATAAAGAATTAGTACGCCCATACCAAAACTGGTACACCTGTACCACACACAATAAAGTCAATCTGACTTGGTACGGTTAATTGTATGGCCGTACCATATAACAAACATAAGTGGTATGCTTGTACCACACATAAAAGAATAGTTTTAAATTGCAAATAACTTAAATTGACTTACACAAAACACACACATCAAAATCATGAGTCTAACAATCCCCCCTTTTTGATGTTAGCAATCAATTTAAGTTCAATTTGCAAAAACATACTCAAATATTTAAGATTTGAAAATTTTTAGAAACCTCCCCCTTTGTTTTATAATTCATGCCATAAAGGAGAGAATCACAAACAAATAAGCATATGATCAAAGCAAATTTCATAACTTATGATCAAAGCAATATACATAATTGTATGATCAAGGAATAAACAAAACATACGATTAGAGCATTATCAAATTAAGTCATAATCATAGAAAATAACAATACAAACAACAAAGGGTAATGATCTGAATAAACATCATATGCCATATATACTCAAAAGTATCCAATACACTGATCAAAGAAAAGAAACAAAGAAACTGAATACAATATAATGATCAGAGCAATAATGAAAATGAAATAATAACAAAAATTAAAATTGGTCTAAAAATCTAAAACTAAACCTAAATCCAAAACATCTCCCCCTTTGACACCATCAAAATGGTCACTATAGGTCCTGAGGAGGAGGAGAACTTGATGGAGGAAAAATAAATAGTTTTAGTAAGACACTGATGGACTGAAGAGTGGCTGATGTGGTAGTCTAAAACTCATGTGCTTTTGTAGCCTGCTGATTAAATTACTGATCAAGAGAATAACATGCTTATCAATATGAGCAAGTCACTGATCAATCTAGTCAAAACATCACTTAAAACCTACTAGTGCAGTAGTGAGCATCGCAAAATCTTAAGCTAGCAGATTAGCAACAAAAGGAGGAGCAGAAGAAAGATTAGTAGAAGTAGGAGTAGGAGGCTCAGGAACAACTGGGGAGGAAGATCCACCCTAAAAATGATGTTGTTGTTTGTGGCTGAGAGCCACCTGGCGTAAAGCATCAAGAGAGTCAAACTCAACATGCAGATCTGCAGAAGTATCCTCGAGGATAGGAACCTACAACTGCCGATAAACCTCTACAGCACGTCATCCATAGAGAGAAATAGTATCATTGGGAACATCTAATGATTATAGATGCTTGAGACATCTGGAGATGAACTCAGAATGAATGACGTACTCATCATCAGAAGTACATTCAAGGAGCATTGAATGCTCAATGAATGATAGATCAAGATTAGGACCTTTGGGTCTAGGAGTAGGAGGAGTAGCAGAAAAAGCATGCAGCTGCTGGCAGATGTAATGAATAGTAAAACCAAATAAAATAGCCCTGCCAAAATGCTTATGGATGCCGACCTCATGAAAAGAGGTCTGAAGGCAAAGTCCAGACTAAATAGGAGAACCCATGACCATAGAATGGAGAAAAATCAGGTCAAGGCTAATGATAATGTAATTAGACTCAGATCTCCTGAAGATCAAATAGGAGATCAGTCTATGACAATAATAGAGGGCTGGAGACTGAAGGCAGGAGGCATTTAATCTAAAAGGGCGGAAGGGAGTAGAAAGAGCAATCTCCCTCCAGAAGTCATTATGGTCAAATATCATAGATTTGGCATTAGAAATGCCCTTAGTATGAAAATCAAATATGGTGTCAAACTCTACAAGAGAAAGAGTGTAGAGCCTGAGAAAGAGTTTGAAAGTGCATGTATAAGAAGTAGACAAAGAAAAGGTCTGTAGGAACTCAAGAGCTACAAACTGAATGAAATGATTATTTAAGAATGCAAAATTTGACAAACCTACATTGGTCAAATATCACAGAACATCATCCTCTAATCTGGTCTAACAGATAGTAGGATGATACGTAAAATGAGAGTGAGAGAAGACTTTCTCACTCAGAATAGAAGTCCTAATGACAGAGGTAGGAGTAGCAGCACAAGGGCCAAAGCCTACAAAAATGGTGCATTTGACTCAACGGCCCTAAGATAAGGCACCACCACCTGCATAGAAATCAATAAAATTTGAACCACACCTAGCTAACATAATCCTAAGCACTTTACTTTAAAGAACCTAAAGCTAAAAGTGTGTAAAATGCTTAGAAATTCAAAAATAAAAACTAAATAAAATAGTTAAAATTCAACATAAAAATGGAAGAATAAGTAGAAATCAAACCAATAATGAAGTGAGGAGGAGTGGGCAAATGGATTTAGAGTGATTTGGGACTGATTTTTATGGATTTGGTGAAGATTTAAGAGAGAAATTAAGAGAAATCAAAATTTAGTAATTGGCGGCAACTAAAAAATCATATTTAAAATGGGATTTTTAAATCACGTATGGGCGTACAGCCTAGGTGTATGGCCATACGACTCAAAAATGCCTAAATTTTTACTATCGTGTACAGGCGTACCACTGGGTCATATGGCCGTACGAGAGCTTCAACCAAAAATTGAAAAATATTGAATTGTATCACATATGGGTGTATCAAATCTATACGGCAGTATCGATTTTATGCCAATAACATGTACGGGGGTACCAAAAGATTGGAATTTTGAAGTTTTAATGCATACGAGCATACCGAATTTGGTATGACCGTACTAATTAGCGTACGGGCATACTAAAAAAGATTAATGATCATATCCAGCATTCATATGAACTTAAAATTGGCATATCAAAACACATACGACCGTATGGGGACTAATAATCAAAACATTTTACAGAGTTCTGAGATGTTTCTTGAAATTTCTAAAGTCCACCAAGCACACCTACTTCAAAAATGATTCAACAAATTAGTGAGTTGTATCAATAAATTCTAATACAACCTTCCCTTTTTGCATATTATCATATAAAAAATGGTGCCTAATATCTATGTGCTTAGTCCTAGAATGCTGAATTAGATTCTTAAATAGATTTATAGCGCTGGTGTTATCACATTTAATGGAAGTGCATGAAACATAGACATTGTAATCCCTCAATTGTTGTTGAATCCATAACACTTGGGCATAATAACAACCTATGGATATATACTTAGATTCAGCAGTAGACAGAGGCACACAATTATGTTTCTTGCTAAACTAAGAAACCAAATAATTCCCTAAAAAATGATAAGTACCAAACATACTTTTCCTATCTAACACATTTCCAGCAAAGTCAGCATCAGAGTAAGCAGTCAAGTCAAATGAGTCATTCTTAGCATACCACAAGCCATAATGTATAGTTCCAATCAAGTATTTGAAAATCCTTTTCACAACACTTAAATGAGATTCCCTAGGAGATGATTGAAATCTAGCACACATACACACAGCAAACATTATATCTGGCCTATAAGTAGTTAGGTAAAGAAAACTATCTATCATACCTCTATACTTCTTTTGATCAACCTGTTTGCCACTTTCATCCAAGGAAAGCTTTATGGTAGTGCTCATAGGAGTCTTGCTAGCTTTTACATATTCTAGTCTGAATTTCTTGAGCATTTCTTGTGTGTACTTGACTTAATTAACCATCTTCATATTGCTTGACTTGAAGTCCTAAGAAATACTTCAACTCTCTTATCATGCTCATCTCAAATTTTCTCTGTATACATTCAGAGAACTCCTTGCACAATTTTTCATTAGTAGCACTAAATATGATATCATCCGTATAGATTTGAACAAGTAAGATATCATGTTTATAATGCTTAATGAAAAGTATTGTGTCTGCTTTGCCTTTTTCAAAATCATGATCAATAAGAAAACTACTCAACCTATCATACCAAGCTCTAAGAGCTTATTTAAGGCCATATAAAGCTTTGGTAAGTTTGAAAACATGGTTTGGAAATTTAAAATCCTCAAAACTAGAGGATTGTGCAACATAAACTTCTTCATTAATAAAACCATTTAGAAAAGCACTTTTACATCCATTTGAAATAATTCAAAATTCATATAAGATGCATATGCCAATAACATTCTAATGGCTTCTAATCTAGCTACAGGTTCAAAGGTTTCATCAAAGTCTATGCCCTCTTCTTAACAATATCCTTATGCCACTAACCTAGCTTTATTCCTAGTTATGGTACCACTCTTATCAAGCTTATTCCTAAACACCTACCTAGTTCCTATAATAGATGCATCTCTAGGCTTAGGTACTAAGGTCCATACATTATTCCTATCAAACTGGTTTAGTTTTTCTTGCGTAGCTAACACCCAACTTTCATCATATAAGGCTTCATTCACATTCTTAGGTTCAATTTAAGAAATAAATACAAGATTGTTATGAATATCTTAAAATTTAGAATGAGTGGTTACCCCATTTGATGTTTCACCTATGATTTGCTCCTTGGAGTGTCCTTTTGGGAATTACCACTCCTTTGAAAGATCATGCTCAATATGGGTTGTAGCTAGGTGAGGAGGAAGATCATTCACTTCTTCCTTATCAACATCTTTGAGTATAGCTTCTTGTAGATTCTCATTCCCTTCATCTTGTTCTAAAAGAATTCTTACATGATCATCATCATCAATAATGTCCTTTCTTGGACCAAGGGAGTTAGTCTCATCAAAAACAATATGCATAGATTCCTTTAAAATCAAAGAACATTTGTTAAACACCCTATATGACTTGCTAGATGTTGCATACCTTAAGAATAAACCTTTATTAGTTTTTGAATCAAATTTCCCAAGGTTATCCTTGGTGTTCAAGATATAGCACTTGCAACAAATACTCTAAAGTATGAAATTCTTGGTTTTCTACCATTCCATAGCTCATAAGGAGTTTTATTCAAAATCGGTCTTAAATGAACTTGATTCATGACATAATAAGTGTTATTGACCACTTTGGCCTAAAAGTATGAAGGTGATTGGTACTCATTAAGCATAATATGTATCATGTCATAAAGAGTTCAATTTTTCCTTTCAACTACCCTATTTTGTTGAGGAGTTCTAAGAGATGAAAACTTATGATGAATGCCAAATAAATCATAAAATGATTTAAAATTATCATTTTGAAATTCTTTTCTATGATCACTCCTTATTAAAGAAATATAATATCCTTTCTCATTTTGCATTCTATTTGTTAATGTTTTGAAAGCATTCATGCATCATCTTTATGAGCTATAAATAAAACCCAAGTAAACCTAGAGTAATCATCAACAATAACAAGTGCATAATGCTTACCACCCAAACTAGCTACTATAATTGGTCCAAACAAATCCATATGCAACAATTGAAGAGGTTTGAAAGAAGTTACCTTGTTTTTTACCTTAAATGAGGACTTTACCTATTTTCCCATTTGAAAAGCTTCACATACCTTATCCTTGGTAAATTTGATCTTTGGGAGTCTTACCACATGCTCATTCTTCCCGAGATCGCCAATGCTTTCAAAGCTAGCATGTCCAAGCCTTCTATACCAAAGCCATGAGTCCTCACTTATAGAAACAAGACACTTCACATTTTTGTTAGGAATAGAGTATAAATCAAACATGTAAACATTTTCTATTCAATCATCTTGAAAGACTAACCTATCATCACTAATTCTATAAACAAAACATTCCTTAGGATCAAAGACAACCTTATAACCATTATCACAAAGTTGACTTATACTCAATAGGTTATGTTTTAACCCTTCAACCATCAATACTTTATTTATAGAAAAGTTGGATTCCTTACCAATCTTACCAATTCCAACCACTTTACCTTTAGCATTATCTCCAAAAGTGACATTACCGTCATCCTATTTTTCAAGGTTGGAGAAGAGGCTTGTATTACCAGTCATATGTCTTGAGCATCCACTATCAAGGTACCATTTGTTTTCACTAATCTTAGATCTCAATCATACCTATCAAACACAAATGCATTCATTTTTTTAGGTACCCAAATGTATTTGGTTCCTTGGGGGTTAGAAGCACACATATCATCATTCTAATGCATTTTCCTAATGAAACATCTATTAGTAGTATGTCCCTTTCTATTGTAATAGTGGCATATGAAATTTCTAAATCTAGAATGATTATGAACATACTTTCTCTTAGATGCATGAGGATGACTATGGTTGCATGAACAAGAACAATGATGCACTTTATTAGCATGCATTTGATTAATCTTAGGATGAACATTTTTTTTTTGAAATCATTTGGTTTCTATGTTGAAGTAGAAGCTTTAACAAAAACCATGCCTTTAGAGGTGTAGGAAGAATTTTGATTAAAACCAATACCTTCTTTATTACCACTAAGTTTTTGATATTTTAAAATAGAATCAATTTTAACACCACCTTGCTCAAACCTTGAAAGATTATATTTTAGCAAATCCTTTTCTTTCAAAATCTTACCATTTTCATCCTTTAAAAACTTATTTTCCTTTTTAAAACTTTCAAGATTTATTTTACAAGAATCAAAATCATTTTGTAAAACATTTTTCTCCTTTGAAATGGATGCATACCTACTTTTAAGTGATTGATGCTTCCTAGCTAAATTTTTATATTTTCTTAAAAGTTATTTTAATGCATCACATTCATCATCATCATCATAATCATCATTACTATAATAAGATTGAGATGACGTGGTTACCTTAACTTTTTCATCATTCAAGAATGCCATGAAACAAAGATTGGTTGCTCCTTCATCACCAGAGACATCCTCGTTCATCTCACTATCATCATCCCATGTTGCCTTCAACGTCTTTTTCTTAAAAGGTTTGGATGGTTTATTGAGGCGAGGGCATTCATTTCTCATATGTCCTGGCTTGTTGCATTCATTGTAAATGGCTTGATTCCTTTAAAAGTTATCCCTTCGGTTCAAGTCCCATCTTGCCTCAAATGGGTTCTTGCCATCTTTCTCAAATTTCTTCTTCTTTATAAGAAGAGTCTTGACACATTTGGAGAGAAGGGCAACTTCATCATCAATCTCCCTTTCGCTTATTGATGATTCATCTTCTTCTTTTGAAGATTTAAGTGTTATCCCTTTTCTCTTGTCTTCCTCTACCCCTTGCTTAAGGGTAATCTCATGAGTGAGAAGCTTTTTAAGAAGTGGATCGGTTGATAGAACTGACAAATCATTTACTTCTTCAATGGAGGTCACTCTAGACTCCCAATCATTCTTTGGCAGCACCCGTAAGATCTTGTTGTTAATGTCTTCCTTTTGGTACATCTTGCCTAATTTTATCAATCCATTGGTGATCACAATAAGGCAATTGTACATCTCAAAAATTGACTCATTTGCCTTCATTGTAAACAACTGATATTGATAAGTTAGAGGCTGGATCTTCTTGGTTCAGACTTGATTTATGCCTTCATGATGAATCTCCAAGGCATCTCATAGTTGCTTGGCCGTGACACAATGTGAAACTCATCCATATTCCTCATGACTAATAGCACAGTAAAGCATATTCATCGCCTTCTTATTCCTTATATTTGCTTTGAATTCTTCGCTTGTCCAAGTTCCATTGGGCTTGATAGTTGTAACACCATCTGTTGTAGCTGTTGGAGGAGAAAACCCATTCTTAATTAGATCAAACAAATCAACATCATCACTCTCTACGAAGACTTCCATCCGGCACTTCCAATATAGATAATCCATGCCATCAAAGAAGGGGGTCTTGTGTGTGATTGGCTTCAATGCTTTGAGTTGCTATAGGATCTTTTACTTTAGAATTTTACTTATAATCATAATTGAGCACCACTCTTTGATACCAAATGAAATCCCTACAGAATTGGCAACATGTGTACGATTTATAGTGGTTTGGCACTAACTCTTACTTATATCCACTTCTCCTAAGTCTTCCACTTAGGGTTCCATTAAACTCAATCAACCAATACAATAAAAGGATTCCTCAATTGAATCCTAACCCTAGTGTTTTTAGGCTCATACTCAAACCTTTATAATAATTACAATCTCATAGTAATTAAACTCTCAAATACAAGTTAATGCCTCAAGCATTAATCTCACACCAACCCACAATTACAAAACCCAACACTTAGGTTATGGGAATACAATATAAAGAGAGTTTACAATACTTGAATTACAATACAATAAGCAAACTTACTTGCTATTGAAGTTTGAAGCTCAAAGGAATCTTTGCTCTTCAAAAAATAGCCGTTAGATTTGAATATCAAAAAAATCTGTTAGACAATGTTTAAAATGAATCTGGAAAGTTACGTACGGCCATATCAGATATGGTATGCTCATACCGACTTAAAAAGGCATAATTCAAAAACATAGAGGAACTAGGTATGATCATACCACCCATTGGTATGCCTGTACCAAAACCATTTTCCTAACAAGTAAAATTCCTGAGAGCAATGGTACGCTCTTACCATCCATTAATATGCCCGTACCAAACTCAAGGAAACAAAACCAACTTGGTATGATCAGCTGTATGCCCATACTACAGAACATAAAGAATCGGTACGCTAGTACCACACACAGTAAAGTAAATTTTATTTAGTACAATAAACCATATGGCCGTACCACATAACAAACACAAATGGTATGCCCGTACCATACACAGAAGAATAGTTTTAAATTGTAAATAACTTAAATTGACTCACACAAAACACATACATCAAAATCATGGGTCTAACACTCTTTTAAATCATATAAACAATTTATATACATACAATATGTATACACCCTCATATACAAGTACATACATGTACAACAAATTATTCTCAATCAAGATTCAAGTAAATCATTCCAAATACATATAATTACTATACCAATTCAATCATTCACTTATAATAATATCATATGCACATCATCACTAGCACATTTAATAGCATTTAATCATCTAATCTCACCTATAATAATACTACGTATATAAGTATATTCTAGATGTTAAGAATGGATGTGATAGTGCAAATGAGTTGAGTCGAGTCGAGTATTCAATTATTTAAGTTTGATTAATGAGATTTTAGTCAGGCTCAAACTCAAAATTTTTTTCAATAATAAAGCTCGAGTTTAGGTCAAAAATTGACTCAAGTTTTGGCTTAAGCTCGGCTCAAATTTTGACTCAAGCTCAACTTATTTTCATATTCAAATAAAGCCTGAAAATGATTTAAATCTAAATTCGCATTAAGGCTTATAACCAAGCTTCAAAATAGGATCAGAAATCAAACTAAAAAATAAGCTTGCAATCATTCTCAAACATTGGCTTGAAAGCAAGCTCGAAAACAAATTTAATAATACATTTAAAAAATAAATATATATATAAATTTATTCAAAAATAATATATATTAGACATTAATTTTAAACTTGTTAATTTTTTAACATGATCATTCAATTATATTATTTTAACATAAAATATTCAAACTATTTATTTTTTTTAATAAAGAATTAATATTCTTGAATTTTTAATTTATCAAATTGATAAAATTATAAAAATTAATAAAATTATTTAATTATAAAAGAAAATTTTAAAATACTTTTTATAAAATTTGAAATTATAATTAAATATATATATAAGTTATTTGAAGAATACAGAGAATGTTGATATTGAGATAATATGAATAATTATTATATAAATTTCTTAAAATATATAATTACTTATCGATAAATAAATTTATAAATAATAATAATAATAAAATATTATTTAACGATAACTAATATTTATTCTATAGAAAATAGATAGTTAACATTTATTTTTTAAATATAAAAAATATAATTATTTATAAATTATATTTGTAAATATATTTTTCATTTATCATATTTTTAATTAATTTTGAATAATTTGAATTTATATAATGTGATTATGAATCATTCGTATTATAAAGAACAAATAAACATATAACATTTAAAATTTTAAAGACTTTAATGATATTTGTTTAATAATAATATAAAAGTGGAGAAATTATATTTTTTAAATAGAATTCTTATATACTCACTTGAGTCATTTCTAATTTGTTGAATCATAATCTTCCCCATCGTGAATTATTGTTAGTTTTACAAGATGATAAATTCTTTGGCTAACTCATAAAATATTATTTGCATTCAAGTTATGTAATTTAAGAAACTTATTATTTATTTTAGTACTATTGAGGCCAATAGATGACTTAAATTTTATTATTTCAAATGAGCTAGCTCATGAGCTGTCACGCCCTACAGAGGTGCGACATGCTCCCGTAGAATAATTAATGATATCGTAAAATAGAAATCACTAATTACTCAACAAAGGATGCGTATAATTTTTTTTTTGTAAATACTTCTAGCATTTGTGTATCGCTCTAAGCTTCATGGAAGTATTAGTGTCAAATAACATTTGTTTTTCATTTACTGTCTTTAATATATAATTTCTTAAGTACTTAATTAATTACTTCAATCCATTCCAAGTCCTTGCCTTCAAAGCGTCTCCTGCTGAATTGGTTTTCTTTGGAAATTCATGCTCACCTGCCATCTTTTAACCTACGTCCATCAAACGATGAACGCTGAGTATAAAACTCAGTGGTGCTTTAACACATAACAAAAGAAAATATAATCATATTTATATCATGTCATAACACAATTCTTGTATTTATTTCAAAATAAATATATCATCATGAAAATACTTTTTTCTTATGTTTGCTACATGTAACATCATATTGTCATGTCATCTATAGACAAACCTTAATTCAGACTCATTAAATCATTCTCATGGTTATTTCCTTAAACATGCTACTTAATTTTTTTTAAGTAATTTATCTTTTTCATTTCATTCTATATACAAAAAATAGCCTTGATTCACTATCGTTTACCATATACTACTACCCTTTCATTTCATTACTCATAAAAATTATATATGTAATTCAGATATTAGCAATTCCATAAACATTTTAAGCTAAAATAAAATTTCTGAAATTTTCCCAATTGTCATCCTTTACTACATCATATATCTCTCCTCCTACCATTAATATAAATAACATAAATCATTATGCAAAACAATACCTATATAATCACGATTATAGTGCAACCCTCATTCATTTCCATGTACATTCATACAATAAAACATAAATGTCAAACATTGCATATAATTCATCACATAAAATTGAATTAAGTCATGGAATAGATATATAAATCAATATGTGATGCACTTTCCTATATTTTTCATATCAATTATTTCATAATATTATCCATTAATTTGCGTAATGCATGAATGAGAAATGATGTCTTGTGAGAATACATTTATGCATTCTCCCTCTTTATTTTGCTGTATCATTATATTTCATTTCATATGCGCACTTGGTACTGAGTCTTACATTTCATTTCATACCATTTCTATGGTTCCTCGTTCTAGAACCCATTTCACTCTCATTTCATTGATTTCATATCACTTTCCTTTTCATACATTTCCCGTAGGAATTCATTTCATTATGCCCAAGTACCCCTTTTCATTTATCATTATCTCTCTTTCATTCATTTTCCTCCTTCCTTATTTCTCCATATCATGTTATGTCTATGAATATGGTAATATATGTTGTATGTCATGATATGTATACACAATGTCATGAATCCAAAGTACATAAACAAGCATCAGATCTTATATTATTCATTACATTAATCATTCGTTTCAATAAACATTTTTTTTATATCATATACAACTTAATTAGTCACAGTTTTATATTATTTTCATTTAATACATTATTTATTAATCATATATAATCACATAAAAATGCCAATATAATAATTACTATTTTATGACTTAATTAATAATATTAAATTTCATACATCATTAATCACCATTTAAATTTGTTTTATCATCTATGGCATATCATAGATCAATTAATTTATAAAACTGTAACCCATGAAAACTCATACCATATAATCATACTTCTAAAAATTAAATTTATGTTGTTATGTATAAAACCCATAACACATAATAAATATATTTAATGCCATGTTTTAATATATGCATTAAAATAATTTACTATGCATACTTTTTCACATATCATTAATATAATCATATAATAATGTAATCATTCCTTTAAATTAACTACATCACATGGCCATAAATATCATATCATAATATATCATCATGAATAAGAAACATATATTACTATTAATGATAACTATGCACATTCATGATCTAAATATTATTATTATCTTTAATAATTTAATCATCAAGACATAAATATGAAAGTCATTTTATGTATTCTAATGTAATATGGTCATTATTTATTTAATTATATATTTATTTATTTATTTATTTATTATTATTATTATTATTATTTTACTTAACTTTAATAAAACATAATCATATCATAATAAAATAAACAAAAGGAACATGTATCACATGTTTAGCAAAAATTAATTAAGGTATGTTTATTACTTACCTGCCGATCCATTTATTAAAGAATCAACTAAAAGCACAAACCTAAATTTCAGTTCCCTTTTGTCGCACCCTAATTTTGGACCGGCCTTGGTTCGG
>CANYBF011341514.1:0-11129 GCA_948192965.1 Dalechampia spathulata | reverse complement strand
CCAAGCGCTGTGCCTTGCGTAAGGCAGTTGGAAAATGTATTCCGTAAGTACAGAATACACAGAATAGGTTACCGGGGACTGCGGGTCCCGTTTCTGTTTAGTGGGCCCCACCTATGTACTATTCATGATGAATAGTACCCGGGGCCAAAAATGCAATGTTTTGTATTTCAGGCGGTTTGCCTTGCGCAGGTAATAGGGAAATGGTGTTCTGCATGTATAGAATACTCAGAATACACGGCGGGTCCCGCCAGGCGCCATGGTGGGCCCCACCAGTTCTGAAATGTTCTGCACACCAGAACACACAGGAAAAGACACAAAGGCCTAAACTCATAATCAGGATCGATATCTCGGACTAAATCTTAGCCGAATTAACGAAGATCCAAAAATTATACGATGGTGAAAAGTGAGGGTCAACACCAACTCAATTAATGTTCCATACCACACGACCTAAGGACCTAGGACTCATGCTCTAATACTTGACAATGAACCTAACATCCTATATAAAGCATGTAAACTAAAAATAAATATGATAAACTCATAAACTAATGTAGAATACCATATGTGATTTCTAAATCCAAACTAGAATAACATGTTAATTATGCAAAATATGAAGAGAATACATTAAATTAAGCTAACCATGTAAGATATAAATACAATGCATAAAATGGTATGAAATGCATGAAATACTATATGATGTGCTAATATATGCAAAGAAAATGCATGAAAACAAAGCTAAAAGAGTCATTTAAGGATGGAGAAAAGAGATGATAATGCTAATTATCAAACCACCCTAAACTTGAACTTTTGCTTATCCCCAAGCAAAGAGAAACACAACTATAAATTAGAGTGAATCATCAATTATCAACATTCAACTCAAATGAAGTAAATGTAGGATATGCGATGATGTAAAGAATAACTAAATAACCTCTAATTACATTTAATACCTAATCAATCCATTATCCATCTTATTACAAATGCTAACATTATGTTAGAAACATGTGTGTATAAGGTAAAGATAATAACATGCATTCAAGTAACCTAGCAAAATAAAAAAGTGGCTCGATGAAATCATTTCACTTATTATAAAATAATAAGTAGATCAAGATAAATTTAAAGCATTTATTCTCTGATTTATTGTATCTTAGACCTAGTTGCAAACATTTAGCTTGAAAATAAGCATTGTTAGTGTCGTCCCCTAGTTAATCAATTCACAACTAAGGTACTTAAGTCTATTACTCATATTTTTGACTTGTTTGACCTAGAAGCATTCATGGGGTGCATAAATGCCCCTATCTATTAAGTATCAAAAATATAAAAGTAATAAGTGAACATTAATACTCATATTTATTGATATTTTCAACCTAGAAAATCACATGGGGCACATGTGTTTCTTACCTACTAACCAATAAACATAGAAGTAGGTTTAGAATTTATAAAATTTTTACATATTTCATATTTTAGCTTGATTCACCTATTAAACTATAATAAGCTAAACTATTCATTAAGACTACCTAAATTAGATAAGAATACATGTAAATAAAAATTAGCATGAGCAATAAAAGAATATAAAGTGATAAAGAATTAAAGCAACTTTAGTAAACAAACAAAAATCTTCAACAACAAGTTATATCCAATCATTAACTCATTTAAATTAAAAAGAGACAATTAAAAGAGTGACTAAAATTTTAAGCAAGTGTTATGAACAAAACGAAAAATTTTAGATAAAAATACAAATTAAATAAAAATTAAACAAAAATCAAGATAAAATTCATGAAATGCCAAGTGAAATGCAAAGCAAGATAAACATGAATATGCCACCTTAAACTTAAAATTAGGCATTGTCCCTAATGTCATAGAAACAAGTTTTAAGTAAAGGATAACATATATGGAAACAAGCATAATTTAACCATCTACAAATATGAAAATAAATAATGAAACAGACAAATAGAATAAAATAAAAAGAAATAGAGAAAAGTTAAAAAGTACCCTAAACGATCATAACTCGAGTGATGGTGGAGGATGGTGGTAACCCTAATGTTGAAAGTACCAAAACAGACTTCTTAAAAATAATCCATTCTATTATGGATCACTTGAATGAATTAGGCATTTAATTGAGCAATCTCATGCAGGTTAATAAGGGTTTTAGTGTATTTTGACAAGCTCTTTTAAGGCATGAGGCCTTTTGGGTTTTAGAGGCCTTAATAGATGAATTAAATTGCATGCTATAGCATGAATTAAACCTTGATGAGTCTTGTTTCTGATGGTATATGGCTTGTATATGTTAAAGGCCAAGAAGATAGCTTAAAAATTCATTTGCTCCAAGTACATGCAGAAATGGTATTTTTGTTTTTCTAGTTTCAATAAGTTTGTATTGTATAACTTAAATGTATAAGTTTTGGTACTTTGTTTACATGGTTTAATGCATTGAGATATGCATGAGATAATGGACTAAAAGTGAGTGTCATTCATGATTCATAAGATGATTATTATGGGTATATAATGGCCTATGCATACTAAGAGAAAAGAGAAAGGAAACATGCAATAAAAATGATCATATAAATAGTAAAAATGACCAAATGAATAATGTACATGACCAAATGAATAGTAACTTAACTTGTATGTTTTGGCACCTTAATGAATGAGCATTCTAGGCTCCTAAACTCAATGCTATACATACCTAGACCTTATAATTCTTCATTATACATAAGAATACACATTTAGAGGCATGAAACAAAGTTAATGCTATATGTTTACACATGATATGATAAGTCTTATATATGCTTGAATGTTTCAAATGCTTGACTTACACACCAATATGCATGTGTATGACTTTTATGTGTACTTGTACTTGAATGTAAAGGTGTATAGTAGCATATATGAGGATAATGGCTAATCATATATACAAATGGAAGTCAATGACGTATGAATACACTTAATGAATGAAATTATGGTTCAAGGACTTATGTTGGCTGAAAGGCATGAATGACTTCTACTTGTGAAGTGTGAAATATTGAAAGATTGTATGGTGATTATATGATCATTATAAATCAAAGTTGAATTATGATTACATGTTATGATTGGATATGGATTGCTTAAGATGATAAGTCAAGTGCAATGTATGAATGACTTTACTAAGTGAATGTAAAATAGAAATGCTATAGGTTTAGCTGATAAGACTCATACTTTTCCATAAGCTATTGAAAAGGGTAAAGCAGTAGCAGGTTTGTGCTATATACATTATGACCTTACATAGGGTTTTAAAATGATATTTTCTCACTTGACTGCTTATGATAGCAAAGTAATGAGCTTATATTATGAATGGTATCATATGATCATTAAAGCATCAATTATGCATCATGTCATGAATCATTCATACATAAAGGTATATTCATGACTTATCATATAGAGGATGTAAAGGAGAAAAGAAAGTGATATACAGAGCAAAGTTCATTGAAAGTGTACTAGGTTATACAATTTTTATCGATTCCCTTGATGGAATCATACAATATAGGTTCCTATCATGGAACCATAGAGAAATGTTATATTCCTATGGAAACCAAAGAATGATACAGTACTAGTACATAGAGAAATGGATCCGGTACGAGATTGTACACAATCATAAAAAAAAGAAATGAAATGTTACAGGAAAATCAAAGGGAGAATGTAAAGCATAAATACATTCTCACAGACATACATGATCATTCATATATCATGGAAATATAGTTATGAAGTGATAAATGCATTATAGTTATGCTTATTTAGAGATATACATAGAGTAATGATGTATAATATAGTATTTAATATAAGAAAAGTTATAGTGGATCCTTTTATGGTATTTATTCCTATCTTTACACAGTATACTATATGCATTGCTATAATAGATAAAGAATGATGCAAAGTGATATGATATGATACAGATATACTACTTAATGATTGTTTACTGTGATTTAGCTTTAATATGTTACTTATGATACATGATCATGTCATTTACTCATTTTATAGCACCACTGAGTTTTATACTCAGCATTTGTCATTTGATGAATGCAGGACCAGGACCTTCGGGTAAGAGTTTGGATTAACCAATCTATAGTAAGGAGAGGTTGCGATTTTGAAGAATCTCATTCTCATAGCAATTTTAGACCAATATAACATACTATGTGATGTCTTTTGTATATGTAGCTTGTTATATTAACCTTAGCTGCAATAATACTTATATTATGTACTTTTATTATATGTAATATCAATACCACTTTATTATGTAAAATTAAATACACAGATCTCACATAATGGATGATGGTATGAGTATGCATGATAGATATATGATATATATAGGATATAATAAATGCATACTATTATGTATTGATATTATCCATATTTACAAATATTACCAGATTACTGGTACACATTATTTGATATGGTTAAATGAATTGAAAATGAAAAAAATTATGCAAATCCTTTGTATGATAATTAATGATTTTCTTGCTTAGGGGATTATTAACTATTGTACGAGAGCATGTTGCACTGGGTTTGAGTGTGATAAATAAGTGTTTACATGTTAGAGTTGATGGTTATCGTAAGGTTTTGGAGTTGTGATAGTACATATGTGATGTTGGGTTCTGTTTTGATTTCAGGCTATTTGCAAGTATGTTAGGTGGAGGTGGAAGTAGAGGGAGGAGGAGGTGGAGGAGGAATATTGTCTGGTTCAGTCTCGTATTGGACCATATTTTTCTGAGTGAAGAAATATCTACCTGCTTCTTTGCACCACTTAATCAGATGTTTATTGGTTAATGAAAGTAGATCAAGCTTATCTCTTTCAAAGCCATCTCATTCCTCCTTCCTAACCCACCATTTTGTTAGTACTTATCACATGCTTTTGCAAAACCGTGAGCATCTCTGAAAAGTGTTGGCCAATAGAAACCACTCTGAAGCACCTTAGCTACTGTCTTCTGGCCACTCATATGTCCACCATACAGAGAGGAACGATAGGCTATCAGGATGCTATTGAATTCCTTATTAAGAACACATTGATGTATCAACCCATTTGCACACTCCTTAAACAAGAACAGTTCATCCCAGCAGTAATTCTTAATTGTACGAAGAAACTATTTTTTTTGCTACTAATAACACTCTAATGGAAGAACACCATAGACTAGATAATTGACTATGTCTGTGAACCACAACATTGAGTCATCCACAACATATAAATTTTCATCCGGAAACTCTTATCTGATTGGCACTACATTATTTGCACAATCTTCCCCTATTCTGATTCAGAAAAGATGGTTTACTAATTTATTTTCTGCTCTCTTTTTATCCCTGATTTTGATGTTGAACTCCTATAATAAAAGAACCTATCTGATCAACCTCGGCTTAGCATCCTTCTTATTGATGATGTATCTAACTATTGAGTGGTCTGTGTAGACAATTGCTCTAGACCCCGTAAGGTATGATCAAAACTTCTCCAGAGCAAACACTGCCACTAGGAACTCATTCTCTATAGTTGTATAGTTAATTTATGCATCTTCTAGAGTCCTGTTAGTATAGTAAATTACCTAAAACTCCTTCTCTCATCGTTGATTTAAGATGGCTACCAGAGCATAGTCGTTGGTATTACACATCACTTCAACAGGGAGGCTCCAATCCGGGGGTTGAATAATTAGAATAGAAATTAAAGTTATTTTTAGTCTATTAAATGCACTTAAACATTTATCAGTAAAAATGAAAGGAACATCTTAGGATAATAAATGAGTGAGAGGCCTAGCTATCCTAGAAAATCCTTAATAAACTGCCTATAAAAACGTGTATGCCTTAAAAAACTTATAATATCTTTAACAAACATGGGTGGTGGCAACCTCTTAATCATAATAATTTTTGCCTTATCTACTTCAATACCCAAAGCCAAAATTCAATATCCCAAGATAATTCCCTCCTCGACCATAAAATGATACTTTTTCCAATTCAATGCAAGATTAGACTCTTCACATCTTCCAAGCAATTTTTTTTATATTATTCAAACAGTCATCAAAAATTGCATCATACATAGTAAAATCATCTATAAACACTTCCATAGTATGTTCAATGTAATCAGAGAAAATAAACATTATGCAATATTGAAACGTAGTTGGTGCATTGTACAGGCTAAATGACATGCGTCGATAGACAAATATTCCATAAGGACAAGTAAATGTAGTCTTTTCTTGATCATTGAGGTGAATAGGGATTTGAAAAAATCCTGAGTAACCATCTAGGCAACACATGTAAGGATGTTTAACTAACCATTCTAACATTTGATCAATAAAGGGTAATGGAAAATGATCTTTCTTAGTAGCTTTATTTAACTTCCTATAATCAATGCACATCCGCTAAGCAGTAATGATCCTAGTTGGAATCAACTCATCATTGTTATTTTTGATATCACCCCTCCTTTCTTAGGAACGATATGAACGAGATTAATCCATTCGCTATCCAAAATTGTACATATAACATCATTATCTAACAATTTTGCAATCTCTTTCCTAACTACTTCTTTCATATTAGGATTTAAGCATCTCTGACATTCAATTATAAGTTTACATTCATCTTTAAGAATAATATGATGCATGCACAATGATGGATGTATGCCTTTCAAATCATGAATAAAATAACCTATTACTCCCTACAATGCCTAAGCACATTAACCAATTTATTTTCCTTTTTAGATTTAATATAATATTAACAATTATAGGAAAGATAGAGTTAGGTCCAAGGAATGCATACCTTAAGGTGCTCAGGAGTTCTTTAAGTTTGACTTCCGGGAGTACATCTAGATCATACTTCCTATTGTTCTTGTGCATCTCTAATGCCTCATTCTATAAGGGCTTCTTTGAATTGAATTTAGGTGTCAAGTCTAGCACCTCTAGATATGCCATCACTTCTTTCATC
The DNA here is from genome assembly GCA_948192965.1 of Dalechampia spathulata. Lineage (NCBI taxonomy): Eukaryota > Viridiplantae > Streptophyta > Magnoliopsida > Malpighiales > Euphorbiaceae > Dalechampia > Dalechampia spathulata. The sequence continues at coordinate 4,208 of CANYBF011341514.1, read as the reverse complement.
TTATCTTCTTCTTTAACATCTCTAAGCAAATAGAGTTCTAGTAGATCATCGTAGTAGCCATAAGCTCTTATCGTCATGTCATTTACCACCTGATCAATAATATCAATCCCTAAACACAATCCTTCCTCTTTCATCAACTTTTGTATCAAGTCAGATAGCTTGAATGAAACCTCTTCCTCCCCATTGACAATGAAAGAGCTCAATTCTTTACATCTATGACTACTCCAATTGTAGCCAAGAATGGACATCCTAAAATAATTGGAATCTTTGTATCCTCTTTCATGTCAAGTACAATAAAGTTGACTAGAATGGTAAATGTCCAGATTATTATCGGTACATTTCCAAAACCCCTAAAGGGTTTTTTACCAACTGGTCTACTTGTTGTGGAGTCATCCTGGTAGGCACCATATCCCCCACATTCAACTTCCTTGAGATAGTATAGGACATCATACTAACACTTGCCTCGAGATCATAAAGAGCTTTCTCGATAGCCACTTCCTTAATTTAACATGGGATAGAGAAACTTCTTGGGTCTTTCAGCTTAGGAGGAAGTGCCTTGTTCGAGTTCATAGCACTGTATTCTTCTGTTAGAGCCACTATCTCTTCCTCAATGATATCCATTTTCTTACTGATGATTTCCTTTAGAAACTTTACTTATGCTGACATCCCCCTCAATATTTTTGTGAAAGGAAGATTAATCTAAATTTTCGGATCACCTCTTAAAATTTAGCGTACTGCTTATCCATATTAGCCTTCGCATACCTCTATGGAAATGATATATGTGGTACATATGGTTTGCTCATAGGCCTTGGAGCATCGTCCTTTTCTTTCCCTTTACTTACCTGCGTCTGGGTTCCCTATTCTACCTTTTCATTCCCTCTCTATAGATCAATCACTCATCTCTCCTCCTCCCAAATTTCCATATCCATCAAACCATCAAAGTCTCCCTCAACTGTAACCTCTCCAGCCCAAACCTAGAGAGCAGTGTAGTGCTCCCTCGAATTTAGCTCTGGTTGAGATGACATCTTCCCTTGGGATTTTAAAGAACTAGTCTACTGGGCTATTTGATTTTCCAACATCTTATTATGGGTGGCTAGTTGCTCTAGCCTAGAAGATAGGTTCTTGATGTTATCATCCTATGCTTTCTGATTTTGTAGAATCGTCTCCATCATCACCTCGAGATTAGACTTCTAAACTTGCTGAGGTTACAAATTGGCTTTGGGCTGACAAATTAAAGACTATCTCAATGGAGGGGGCATATAAGGTTGGTGCCCTAACTGCTACTACTGGTTCTGAGAGTTTTGGTCTCTCTGGGAAAAATTCAGATGATTTCTCTATCTCAGATTGTAAGAATTAGAGTATAGATTTCCTAACTAATTCTGATTATTCTGCTTTTAATATTATTGTTGATCGATGAAATTGATCTGTTCATCTATTTCCTGCCTTGATTCATGAAGGAATAGTCACCAAAATGGAATATCCTACAAGCTTCATAATTATTTGAACCTGGCATCTGACTTATACTGACACTGTTTAGAACCAACTTATCTAACTTGCTCACCAAGGCATCGAATTTGGTATTTAGCATTATGATTGGCTCTACATTATGAACCACTGTACCTTTTCTAGAACTAACTACCTCATTATTCCATTGATAGGAGTTGGCTGATATCTCCTTAATCAACACCTTTGAATCTGCTAGTGTTTGTCCCATGAATGACTCCTCTGCTGTTTATTTACAATGCTCTTCATATTGAGATGGAGACCATTGTAAAAAATATACACCGATATCTACTTTGGCACTCCATGATGCAAACACTAGCACTATATATCCTTAAATATTTCATTTATTTGATGCTATGCTTAACTATCTTGCTAAGAGAAAATCAATATCTCATTGCATAGGTTAGTCATCTTTGCTAGCAAAAAATACTTTGTTAAAAATGTTGAGTCAGCTAAGTCTAGTTTATGAAGGTATTTGGTAGCTTGGAGTACAACCAAGACTTAGCCTTGTCCTTCAATGAGAAAGGAAATAGCCTTAATCTGATAGCCTCCTCTGACACCCTATTAATCTTGAAAGTGTCATAGACCTCTAAAAATTTTAGTAGACGTTCATTTAGGTCCTCTAATAGAAACCCATGGAATGGAAAATTATATGCCATTTGAATAAGATTAGGCTTCAGCTCAAAGTTATTGCTATTAATAGAAGGTTTAGCAATACTCTGCTGAACTCCCTCGGGATTAGGCAAAATGTAGTCCATAAGAGGCTTATCGTCTTCCATCTTGTATTTTTATCACACTTCTCTAATTGCTCTAAGTTTAGCGTGAAGTGTTCTTTTTTATCTCTAGGTCTATTTCAATGCTTACATTGTCTAAGGCTCTCCTCATACAATCATGCATAGTACTTATGAAGATAGAAAGAAATATCATAGTCGGTATCATAAAATTCAAACAAAATCTAAATCCTAAATTAATCAATTACTCTCAAGTTACTAATATTGAGTAACAAATGATCGCTGGTTAGCGATCGTAGTTCTAATCTCTACTTAGCTGCAAGTATACAGGTTATCATAGTATGTTATCGATCCCACGAGGATTTATGGTTTATCCATCTCCACTCAGTTTTCTTGTTTGTTTAGGCAATGGTTAATGTTTAGTATTTGAAGTTACTCAATTGTAAAAGTAGATTAAAGATGAACTTAAGATCAAACTCACAAGTGTAAGGTGTAAACAATAATGTAAGGCATAGGACCTGAAATCATTATCACCAAGTAAGGTTAACAAACATGTGCTTATTGCTACCTAAGATATCCTTCAGCATTGAAAACCCTCTCTCAAGGAGAGATCAACTAAACCTCACTCTAATCTTCAGAATTCTTTAGTCACATTCAAAACCCTCCAATTAGGGAGACTATCTAGCAATCATACAGGGATTAGGAGTGTGTAGATCTCTCTCACGCACCGACCTAACCAAAATGAATAAGCTTTCCATAATTCAACTCTCGTTATGATCGCAGAGCATAAATAATCAATTGGAAAACTAACCTTTATAATTGAACATCTCTCAATGAACAAGCATTCTATAATCCAACTCTTGTTGCAATCACAAAGCAGAGGTTTGTTTCCAAAATCAAACTTTAGAATTAGACATTCATAGTAACTAAATCAAGCAAAAAGTAGTTATCCCCATAAGGGATTTTGAATTCAAATCCTACAAAGAAAACACTTAGCCACTCATGGCTTACAGCAAGAATACAAGAAAGATGGAAAAATAGAGAGAACAAAAATAGACAGCAGATTACTTCACTCACGGATCTCTCCCTTCTTGTTGGTGAATGGTCCTCCTTTAATCTTGAGTGCAGGTCACTTCTTTTCCAGCTGAGATTTTTGTCCCTTTCTTCACCCATCACTCCTTTATAATGTGGACTCCATTGTCCATCCATTGCCCATTCATTTCTCATTAATGCTCTTTAAGGGTTTTGTTTTCTTTCTTCACATGGACTCCATTTCTTCCCTTTATCTTCTGTCAAGTTATCTTTTATTTGACCCAATAATTTCAAGTCCACGATCATGGATTTTTCCAGTAGCTTTCTTTAGGCTTCTGCCTTGACTCCACGATCTAGGAAAATTCCAGTAGGTCTTGGGCAATTTCTGTGCACTCCACGATCATGGAAAATTCCAGTAGCTTCCTTCCATTCTGGCTCCTCTTCCACGATCATGGAGTTGAGGTCCACGATCATGGAGTTGCTTCTCCATGCATAAAATTTTCTTGTTTCTTCTTATTTGCTTCCTAACACTACACACTTAGCACACACATCAAATTCTAATAAAAACACAATGATCAAAGTAAAATATAACACATTAATTCCTAAACACAACCTAAAATTCATCAAAACATAACACTTAATATCACATATCAACATTCCCACACTTAAACGTTTGCTTGTCCTCAAGCAAAGACACACACACACAAAGAATTGCTAAATACTCGCTCTATGGCACTTGCAATTTCTTGGAAGTGAGTATTATTAACTCTCATTACCTGTCCTGTATAGTTCTTTATAAACCTAATAAACCCCTAAGCGATGAGAAGGTATACATGTTTAACTTAGACAATTAAGTTTGAACATTCATATAGTTGCACTAGCCAACACAACACAAATCCATGATCGATACCAAACTTGAAGTGTGAGTGATTTAATTTTCTT
>CANYBF011341375.1:0-10051 GCA_948192965.1 Dalechampia spathulata | reverse complement strand
TTACAATTACGCTCGCCTGCTTGCCTGCTTAGGACAATTAAACCCAACTAAAATGGTAAAATCGATCTTGGAAACTCATAGAATAGATCTCCACCACCCGAACCCAATCTCTGAAGGGTTTAACTAGCACTCCTGCTATGGGTCGGTTGGACCAATCCGGAACCATCTGGTGGCGACTCCTTGCGACTCTTTCAAGTCCGTATCATTCCCTAAGGGAACCCCTTAGGAAGACTACACTTTCGCTCCAAGTGCGGTCCCCGGTCCGTGACTTTCGCAAGCCTCGCTCTGGGCCCCGGCAGAAACCGGCGCTCACAAACCATTTTCTCACTTTTGCTTATTTTCCTCCTTCCTTATTCCTCCATGATATGTCATGTCATGTTTAATGCGATAATGCATTATGATTACGCATGATAATTACATGAAATATATTAAATGATTGCTTATTTAATGACATTATATTAATTTATAAACGTTGTTCCTTTATGGATCAATTAATGATCGAGGAACACTAGCACAAACCTGTAATCGCTTTTCCCTTATCTAGATTGTTTGGTGATACACGTTGATTATCCTCATAACTACCTATTCCATAATACAATTGTTCATATTTAATTAAAGATTGAAATTAATTATTTATAATTCATGCATATATAAACACATTGCATTATATATATATATATATATATATATATACATATTCATATATGTATATATATATATGAATTGACTTAATATATAACATTAATATTCTATTGTATAACATTAATTCATATATATTAAGTCAATTCATATATATATATTCTATTGTATAACATTAATTCATATATATTAAGTCAATTCATATTTTAAGACAACATTAATTAAGAAAATTACACTCGTATATAAAAAGAAATCACTATTTTATTAATTATATTAACCATCGTATAATATAAGTTAAATTATAAAATATATCATATTAATATGATATAATACTTTTATTTTTTTAAAAAAACTAAATTAAATAAGCTTTCAATTGGTATTTTATATGTATAGAAATTCATTTATCAAAATATATAATACATTTTTTTATTTTAAAAATTCATATTAAATTACTTTTAAAAATTTCAAAATTAATTTATTATTAAATCATAATCATTTAATTATCCTAATAAAGTAGATTTTAAAAACTTAATAATAACATATTACACACTAATTGATTATTTCCTTCATTATTAATAACAATCTCTTCAACTTAAAGAATAAATTTAATTTAAAAATAAAATAAAATAATCTCTAAAGGCTTCTTAATGTTATATTACATTTATATCAAATTATTTATTAAGATAATTAATTTAAAGTAGTAAATTTGAAAATTCATTTAAAATATTTTCTTTTTACATTCTTAAGAAGAAATCTCTTTTGATTCATCTTTTATTAAACTATTTAAAATGTTAATCTTTATGCATTAACCCCTTTCCCTTAACTTGCCGCAACCACACTTACCACAAGCGCGCGCACACACACATCTATGAAATACTTTTTAGCAGTAAATTTCCAACCCAAAATAGCACAACTACCTAATAAATTCACGCTTAAAGCAATTCATTTTATACAATACATATACGTCCCAACACATGTTCATAACTCATTCATTTTGACAAGTCAAATTCTCAATCAAATAAAATGTCCGTCAAGCTTTAATTTCAACCATAATCAAGAGCAAAAGAGATTAAAGATGCTCAACAAAGTGAAGGAGAAAAATAGAATCAGCCACATATCAAAACTTCAATAAAACCCAAAGCTAACAATTCATACAGCATTTTTTTTAAACACAAACTCACTTAAGCACACCTTTCTTCCTCTCATACATAACATAAATTTCAATTAACAGTTTGAGACTAAAAGAAATTAAATAAACAAATGAAACCAAAAGAAGACATCAAACGTAATAAGCGGCCCCCTCCTTCACCAACCCGTCAATCCTCAACCTCATCCATACACTCATTATACTTAATCTTCTAAGCTTGCTTTACAAAGAAACTCAAACTTGCATGAACTTTTTTTTAAAAATGGATCAATCCAAGAAAAAGAAAGAAACAAGAGCAAATGTTGCGGTAACCAAAAGAAGGAATGAAATCAAACTAGAAATTCCTTACCTTTACCACTCACCAAAAGTTAGTAATCTTCACTTTATCCCTCTGATTAATTCTTCCTAAGTTTGAATCCTTCAATCAAACCCATAAAATGCACATGCATGAAAGATTAAGCTAAGTTTCAGTCAAAACTAACAAAATAATAAGAGGAAAGTTACGGCAAATTCAAAAGAAGATAACAAGAAAATATTATTGCTGCTGAATTTCTTGAATTGAAGGGAAATATGAAGTGCTTCGATTAAGCAAAATCAAAGAAATAAGAAATAGAAAAGATTTCGGATAGGAATGTAATGAAGATGAAGGAAAAAGGGATCGGTGTTTCGTTGAAACTAAAAGAAAAATAAGAAAGGAGATGATGAAGAATGGTTAGGGAGAATTGGCTCTTAAGATAAGAAGAAAAATATAGTGGAGGAGAAGATAGAAAATGAATGGAGTAGAGTTTTCCCCCTTTTCCTAAATTTGTTCTATTAAAAGAAGATAGGTTCCATGGTTTAATTGTGAGCACACTCACATACTAATACTTCCTATCCCTCATTATCTCTTATTTACATATATAATTTAAATACCTATGTTATACATTTTATACATATGCATTACATAAGAATATACGCCATTTACAATACTTTACACACATTATACGTAATATTATAAAATATAATAAAATATGGTTTAGGATAATAAAATAAAATATCTCAATTAATACAAAGTATATATATATATATGCAAAACAAATATATTTATTTTTATTTTTATTTTTATTTTTATTTTTATTTTTATTTTATACATACTTTAAATATTATTTCTTAATATATATTTATATCTACATACATAAACTTTAATTACCTCTTAAAAATCATTTATATATTATACCCATTATAAATCAATCTTACAATTCCATTAACATAATAAATCATAATATTATATAATAAAATATAATATAAAATAATAAATTATCGTATAATTTAATATAATAAAATAAATTATGATACAGTAAAATATTTCCATTAATACATCGTATATTTACTATAAATATATTTTTTTATATTTAAGTTTTCATATTTTTCATATATATATATATATATATATATATATATATATATATATATGTACATATATTATAATCATCACTTAAAATTAAGTATAAATATTCTTTGAAAATCCATATGCATAACACGTATAAAATAATATCTACACATTTTCTAATCAATAATTCTATCAATTATTTTCATATAAATATTAGAACTCAAATCAATTAACGTCATTTAATTTTTATATCATCCGCACATATCACACCATTCCAAGTTTAATCTCAATCATTCACACATAAAATATAAAACACATCACATACATAATCAATACAATGTACTAAATGTGAGGATGTGACAACTAGTTAGCCTTAAGTAATGTTTAGGGACTAGGCATGATGGTAAGCACTGCTAGGCTTATCTTTAGTGTAGGATATTCCCCCTACCTATACATGAAATAGGATTATCAAATTGATGTATCAATCATATTCATCAAGAAAATAGGTAGTTGGATTCATTCAATTATTGTGCCTCATTCTTATTTCTATGTGCCTTTCTCTCGTATGATGCATATACTATCCAAGGAGCTTCTTATGTTATTCTAATTGGGATGGTAATGCTAAGGATGCTTATATATAAGTCCTGGCTTGATCATGAATAGATTATTTATGAGGGATTAAAGGTTGGCTTATGTAAGAAGCATCTTACATAAGCATCACATAGATCCCTATCGAGGGTTGAAATCTATACTCATAACACTTGGTATTAGAGCCTAAACTAATATAATCTAAGTAGATCTTGTGGGCATATGATAAAGATGTTAAGACCAAAACTGTGTAGGAGGAGCTATATAATTAAGTGACTTTAGGATTGTACGAGTATGATATTGTATAATTGAGAATAATTCATATAGTTTTAAGATAGGGAAAGTATGTGATTGTCTTATTCTAAATTATTCGAGTTATTTCAAGCTTGTATTAGTATGGAACTGTAAAATGCAAAATATCTTGAAAAGGTTTAATAATACTAACTATGGCAATAATGTATGTGCCTTATTGGTGTTATTTCATTACACCCTTCATAGTCAAAGGTGCCTAACTTGAAGCGAGTTATTGAATTTATGACCCCTGGAAGTTCATAGGGAACATGTGAATTCCTTGCATGTTGGAAAGGTATCATTATTATGTTATGGAGGCAGTCATCAAATTTATTCACTATTAATATGTATGGTATAAACCAATAGTTTAAATGAGAATGTTGATACTTATGTTGCACTAAGATGCTTCACAAATGTATTGATAGATTTTGAACTATGTTAAGTAAAATACATACAGGAAAATGTGCCTTGAAATTCTTAAGAATGGAACTAAATCATTGAACAAGTGTGCATTAAGGCACTTGTAAGTTGATCGGATTGTTGAACCTTAAGCTCGTGTGCATTGAGGCACTAATGGATTGAATAAAAGGCTCAAGGCTACAATAGTCCGAGTAAATATATAAATAATGTGTTTATCATATGTGGCATTGCTCAAGCTATGGTAGCTTGAGTGAGTTATTTATGGAACATGTGAAATTGCTCTATGGTGGTAGAGTAATTTGTTTATAAAACATGTGGACTGCTTTATAGTGTTAGAATAATTGCATATGTATTTTTCTCTCATTATAGGTTGACTAATAAAGCTTAAGGTTTCTCATAAAAGGGTAATTATAAGTACCAATAGTCATCCTAGTGTGAAGGAATGCTTAGTTGAAGTGAAGTTATGGTGGCATTATGCAGATTAAGATGATACCGATGGGATTATTGAGACTTGGGATGAAATCATGTAATCTAATTTATAATTGCTAATGTAAGAAGTTCCAGTATGGAAATGAAAGGTAAAATTGTACCATTATTATATCTATTTTCTATGCATGAACTAACGTTGAGTAGGTAGATATGGAGTCGTTTGTTCTTTCAAGGAATGAAAGAGGATTTGCTTTATCTAGAAGAAGTTTTTGATTCCATTACTCTTCTACCTTGAGTGAGGCAATTTGGAATCAGTCCTCATGATGTTAGAGCATGGTAAGTGTAGAACAATGATACTACCGATAATTATTAGATAGATGAAGAGATCATATGTAATGTGAAAAGAATGCTGGAGATATTCCATGAACTCTAGTCACATAAAGTGAGAGAGGTACAGAAGCTTGAAGCTATGAGTTCATTAACATCCATGATGATCATTATATGTGGACAAGGTGATGAGTTGTGTGTAAAGATAAGTTGTAATTCTCATAAGAGATAAGTCATTTCTTATATCTATAACATTTAATTTACTATGTTGTATAAGAGTTAAAGTGATTATTGCTTTATAAATGAACAAAGGAGTATCCTTACGAGAAGATAGAAAATATAATGCTAACTTTTGATAAAGTGTATTGTTATTGTCAACTTTGTAAAAAAGAGAAGTGTGTTAATACAGGGAGATTTAGAATTTTTCCAATTGTAGGTGAAGTGTGTATTGTTACTAACAAGTAAAGAGACCATTAAGGAGACAAATACAAATTTTAGGCATTTCATGCTACCACCTTGGAGGATGCAAATCAGGTGTACCAAATGGAGTTCTTGAGCCATACATCAGACTAGAGTGTATGAGAGTACAGATTACAATCATGGAGTTAAAGTAGATGTTAAAGGCATGAGCTAATAACTCTTCGAGCTATGGATAAGCTTTAGTAATCAACAAACTAGAGAGGAGTCATATGTTAGTTCAGAGCTACTATCGTGGAGAGAATGGATCTCAATATTCCTTTGCCACTTGAGGATGTTCATGTCATGTTGACAATAAGGTTGATATTTACTGATAATACACTTCAGTTAGGGTTATAAGGGTGCAAATCAAGAATCTCAACAATGGAGATGAGCTTATCAACATAAGTGATATTGTTACACCCTAACCTAGTGTAACATGCTCCCCGTAGAATAATTAATAATCCCTTAAGCAAGGAAATCATCAATTATTCTACAAGGAATCTATACAATTTTTTTATTATTATTTAGTTATGTCTGATAATATATATATATATATATATATCATCTAATAATACTTGTAAACATGTATAATATCAATACGCAAAAGTATGCATCCATTATATCATAAACATATGTCTTATATTTATCATGCATACTCATACCATCATTTGTTATATATGATCTGCATATTTAATTTTACATGATAAGATTGTATCAAAATTACATGCAATAATAGTACATAACATAAGTATTATTGCCGCTAAGGTTAATATAACAAGTTGTATATACAAGGAACACTACGGAGTATGTTACATTAGTCCTGAATTGCTCATGTCAAAATCGTAACCTCCTCTGACTGTAGATCAGTCAGTCTAAACTCTCACTCGAAGTTTCTGGTCTTGCGTTCATCAAATGATAAACACTAAGTATAAAACTCAGTGGTATTATAAAATGACTAAATGACATGAGCATGTATCATAAAGGAATCCACTATAACTTTATTTGTATCAAATATTGTACTGCACATTATTTCTCTATGTACATCTCTATATAAGCATGATTCTAGTGCTTTCATCATTCCATCCACTATACTTTCATGATAAATGAATGATAATGTATCTCTATGAGAATGCATTCATGTTTTGCATTCTCCTTTTGATTTTTTTTGTATGATTGTACATAATCACGTACTAGGTCCATTTCTCTATGTACTAGTACTGTATCATTCTCTGGTTCCCGTAGGAACATAATATTTCTCTATGGTTCCATGATAGGAACCTATACTATAGGATTCCATCAAGGAAATCGATAATAACTGGATGTTATCAATGAACGTTGCTCTGTATATCACTTTCTTTTCCCTTATATCCTTTGTATGGTATATCATGAATATGCCTTTATGTATGAATGATTCATGACATGATGCATGACTCATGCTCTAATGATTGTAAGCAATGATGATGGATAGCACAAACCTGCTATCGTTGTGCCCTTATCAATAGCTTGTGAAGAAGTATAAGTCTCATCAGTTAAACCTATATCATTTTCATTTTACATCCATTTAGTAAAGTCATTCACATATTGTACTTGACTTCTCATTTTAAACAATCCATATTCGATCATGATATGAATTCCTAAATCAACTTTGATTTATAACGAACATATAATCATTATACCATCTTATAACATTTCATATTTTAACAGCATCCACTAACTGTAAAATTTTTCCCATGCCATAACTTGATCATATAGTCACTTTTAATGCACAACAAGTTATCTTAAGTCTTATCTATAAATAATATATCAAGAGTTACAATCATACATTCACATTTCTTATAATACACAATATTACACATTATAACTCACTTGCTGCCCACTAATGAATCCTCACCTGTAACCAAACCCATTTTCAACATATAAAGACATTATTCAATCATGTTTTCATACAATTCCAAGAATACACACTTCTGCTCCTTAAAAGAATAAAATCTAAAATATTCCTAAATTAAATAGCAAATTGAATTTCTATTTACCAACACATATAATCATCATTCCATCAACCCCTAAACACATCAAACCTTAGAAACACTAGTAATCATCAATCACACACTTCAAACAGTAACTAAAATAACTAATTCAAGTAATAGAAGTTAAGGTTTAACATAAGTTTTGCATATCAAGACAAAAATTCATTTAGTTATGCATAACACCAAATTCAGTAACTTAACTTCCTTATTCTTTCATTATTCAGTCAAATTCTTCCATTTATACATAATCAACACAACCTTATAACAACTTACTTCTTTCTTTAAGATGTAAGAAAACATAAAGAAGAAGAAAACATGAGAAGAGCACATGGAACGTCAAAAGAGCATCAAAATCAAAATCTATGCATTATTTACCTTCGAAGAGTGTTTTGTTCCTTTAAGTGAAGATGAAAAAAAGAAGGAGAAAATAAGGAAGTGTTATATTGGGAGAAAAGGATGAGGAAAACATTTTATGCATATCCTTAAGATAATATGCTTCAATTTTTGACTTCAATATAAGAGGGACCAATCATAAAGTGTCATTTATCAAGCTTTGGTTCATTCCTTAATCAACTTGCTTCTTTCTTCTTAATTACTTATGTTTACATCATAATTAGGTTCATAAGAAAGTACTTACCATGCATCATAATCTTATGGACATAAACCATACATAACATAATTTCCAATTATAACCTTACCTTTCCTTGAAATACCATTTATATCATAGCTTAAAAGTTCATATACCATTGCTTCTAACTTTACTTTAATTTATATTTACACACTTTAAAACACACTTATCACATAATAACATGTTAAACATGATAAGGCATCACTTTGTATATTTGCTACCACTTTAAATTCATTTCCAGAGTTATACTCGACCTGAGTGTCATCACACTCGAGTTGAGTACATTGCTACCTATTTTATTATCACATCTAATTTAGTTCCAGAATTATACTCAACCTAAGCTCATCCATACTCGAGTCGAGTATGTTACTGTCTTACTCGACTTTAGTGCGTTATTGCCTCTATGGTCTTATTTTTTTCTTTTCCAACATTATACTCGACTCGAGTTGAACCATACTTAACTCGAGTACACTGTTGTCTCAATGCATCTTATTTTTCCATCATCCTACTCGACTCAAGTAAAGCTATACTCGGGTCAAGTATGTTACTGCCTCCATTTTTAAGGTCACAAGTATAAATTCCATCATGGAATTTGCTCGAAAACATTTAATAAAAACATACCAAAATCATATATTTAATGCATAAACACTTCTATAATCATCTTTTCACCTTCTTTTTATTATTTTATCTATCAATTCCATATCATATGGAATTCCTCTATCCATAAAGCACTTTATATCATATTCATCATGTCAACACATTCATGCATCATATCTCATCCATGCATTTCATGTACTAATCAATCATTCTCTATACGTATTCATAAAATGCATGCACATAAGGATGTTATGTGTATGTGGATGTGATAGATAACTTTTTCAACAAGGAAGTTAGAAGATAGAGAGTATGTCACACCCAGCCCATACCTAGGGTAACATGCTCCCGTAGCATGAGTATCAATCTCCCCTAAAGAAACCGTTACCTATACTACAAGGGATACGTCATCAAAAAGGGGCCTATTTATGTTCGTATGGGTACACGTCCCTATATTTAGTGGTGATAAGGACTCAGCATGGCATCCATTATGAATGCTTATCATACCCTGGCTAATCATACATTCATTTATACATATTAGATTGGCAATCATCTCAACTATATTATATATACATGATTACAATCAAACACTAAGGTTCTTTAACAATTACATAATACCAACTACACATATCACCATTAAAATACAATGACCACTACTGCCTCTATGATTAATACAAACTATCCTAACAAAACAAATCGGAGTATGCCCCAAGGTCCAGTACCGCTTCAAGAATGGAATATCCTCCGCTGACACCGAAGATCACTCCTTAGGTCGCTCTCCCGAGGGCTCAATACCTACGTTCATCAAATGATAAACGCTGAGTATAAAACTCAGTGGTGCTAGTGAACACATAGATATATATACATCATGAATATCTGTAACACAATCAAGCCAATGGCATTTAACATCACACTATCATAGCATCCATCATGAACATAAGGAATGCATTAATGGATCCATTGCCATTATCAACATATAAAATGAGAATGCCTTTATGCTATGCATTATCCCTCATTCCCTCTTCTTTTCCTGTATATATGTGCACATTTCCTTTCCCTACTGGGTCCCTGTAGATACCGGTACTCATCTCCCGAAGGAGGGCATTTAACTTTATGGTTCAATGAACCCATTT